>PVJC01003844.1:0-67501 GCA_004026665.1 Murina feae | reverse complement strand
GTATGCATTTAAGCATAACCAATGGACACAAAACACTGGGGGGTAGGGGAGGCGGGGGGAAGGGCAGGGGGAAAAAGAGATATATGTACTAATCTTTGTAAATTATATAATTGTCTAACCACTATGATGTGTACCTGAAACTAATATAAAGTAATTTTTAATGTCAAATGTAATTAGAAAATAAAAGCCTAAAAAAAAATGATAAGAAAATAAAAAAGAGCAAACTCACTGTTTGATGGCCTGTTTCCATTCATTCACATCTTTCTGTAACATTATCTTTTTGATCTAATGGGCTCCAGTAAAAGATGAAAGTTTCATGGTGTGTGAGCCAAACTTGCATTGCTGTTTTTAAGTTACACGGCGATGAAAGGAAAATGCTGTCCCTACTCGTTGATTATTCTTGCGTATGTGTAGCTTAGAAAGTAACCATAAAAATTGAAACTTTCCATGGGTCTGGTTTGCAAAAAAGAAAAAAAGAAGAAGAAGCAGAAGCCTCTCATGGCCAGTGTAGAAGGAGAAACATCCAAATTCTGAGTGCTTGGAAAATGAGTCCAGGGCCAGATCGGTGGCATTTTAAACACTGGAACTCGCCCTCACTCATGACGGCCTCTCTCTGACCGTGGATTTCCACACATGTGGCGTGATTACTCCACAGCCTGGCAGCAGGGGCATCTCTGGAAGTCCTTTCTTTTACTCTTGGGTTGTCAGGGAAATAACAGTGAATCAAAGTGACTCTCCCTGTCAACACTCCTGTTCTGCACAGCGTACCCGTGTGTTTGCAATCTCTCAACTTCGGGAATGAGAATACAATTACAAAGGAGGATAATTCTGGATATGTTGTTCAGACATACTTACTTTCTACACTTAAAAAAAAACAAACCACATTTTTTTTTAAATATACTTTATTGATTTTTTACGGAGAGGAAGGAAGAGGGACAGAGAGTTAGAAACATCGATGAGAGAGAAACCTCGATCAGCTGCCTCCTGCACACCCCCTATTGGGGATGTGCCCACAGCCAAGGCACATGCCCTTGGCCGGAATTGAATCTGGGACCCTTCAGTCCGCAGGCCGACGCGCTATCCATTGAGCCAAACTGGGCAGACACACATGTTTTTTTAGACTCTAAAAATCACCAGAAAATGTATTTCTCACCAGAGGTTTTAACACATAAGATAGTTACATATCTAATTTATTTGAGGAAAAGAGGAAAAAATATTTTTCTTAATTGAGTTAGCATTCTAAAACTTATAAACAGAAGATCTGGTCAGATGCTTCTTGGTCAAATAATACTATTCAGAATTTAATGCTAAAAAAATTATGGGATTAAAAATGAGCCTACCCTAACTGGTTTGGGTCAATGGATAGAGCATTGGCCTGTGGACTGAAGGGTCACAGGTTCAATTCCAGTTAAGGGCACATGCCTGGGTTGTGGGCTCAGTCCCCAGTTAGGGGGCATGCAGGAGACAGCTAATCAATGACTCTCTTTCATCATTGATATTTCTTTCTCTCCCTCCCCTCTGCCTTCCTCTCTAAAATCAATAAAAATATATTTTGAAAAATAATTTTTAAAAAGTGAGCCTAATGACTATATTGTAAAAATCCCCCCTTAGTTGATGACTGAAGTAAGACCAAGTGATATTATAAATTAAAAGTGATGAAAATCATAGACTTTAATTCAGTGTAATAATCAAGATGACTCAATTCAAGGTGGTATCTGGTCTGCATTGTCTGGCTGTGCTTTTAATACTTTACCATGACAAGTTTAGAATCTTAACATCATTTTTCTAAAACTGTGAGCAGAATTCCAAAAGATCTATATTTCCACTAACTGTTTTTGACTGAGAGATTCATGCTTATATATTATACTAGAGGCCTGGTGCACAAAAATTTGTGCACTCTGGGGTGGGGGGGCGGAGGGTTGTCCCTCAGCCCAGCCTGTGCCCTCTCGCAGTCTGGGACCCCTCAGGGGATGTCCACCTGCTGGTGTGCCTGGCCAGCCTGGGTAAGGGGCCGATGGCTATTTGCAGGCTTGCCAAGCCCCTCAGTGGGGACCCTCACCCCATGGAGGTGTGGCCAGCCTGTGTGAGGGGTTGAGGGCCATTTTCAGGCTGCCCACAGCCCCTTCAGGGTTTAGGTCCCTACTGGGGTGCCTAGCTGGAAGCAGATATCTGGGATTTATTTAACTTCTATAATGGAAACTTTGTTGCCTTGGTCCCCTGCTCAAAGCCTGAGTTTCCCCTGGCAACCCAAGGTCCCTACCCAGCAGGTATTTGGGGTTTGTTTATCTCCTATAATTAAAACTTTGTAGCCTTGAGTAGAGCTCAGGGCCCCCAGGGCCCTGGCTTCCTCCATTGCCCGGGGAAACTCCAGCTCCATGGCCACCAACATCTTAGTTGAGTTAATTTGCATATTCTCTCCTAATTGGTTGGTGGCCATGGCTTGTGGGCGTGGCTTGTGGTATAACAGAGTGATGGTTAATTTGCATATTACTCTTTTATTAGATTATACTAGAGGCCTGGTGCCTAAAAATTGTGCACTTGGTGGGGGTGGGTGGGTCCCTCAACCTGGCTTGTGCCCTCTCACAGTTTGGGAACCCTGGGAAGATGTCCCTGAGGTGTCATTTGGACATTCTAAGCATTGCCACAGAGGCAGGAGAGGCTCCCACCACTGCTGCTGTGCTTGCCAGCCATGAGCTCAGCTTCTGATTAAGCAGCGCTCCCCCTGTGGGAGCACACTGACCACCAGGGGGCAGTTCCTGCATTGAGTGTCTGCCCCTGGTGGTCAGCGCACATCATAGTGACCAGTCATTTCACCATTTGGTAATTTGCATATTAGGTTTTTATTATGTAGGATATGCTGTAGATGATGCCCCCTAGAACCATAATAAATGAAAAAAATTCACTGTTAACTCATTCTTGAATTGCACCCACTTAAAATCAAATTGCCCCTCCCCCACCCATGGGGTGTGTGCTGCACCTTGGGAACCACTGGGCTTTACACTTTTCCTCTCTGAGCTTCATTTCTGAGCATATGCCATGGGAATTGTAATCTCTTCCCCACCTACCTCACTGGGTTGTCATGAGGAGGTTCTGAGCTAATAAACCTAGAAATGTTTCATCAAGTAAGTGATCTCTAAGTGGGAAGAGATTGTTATTTTTAAGCTCACGGGTACCCTTACAGGTAGCAGTTGCTGATTAGGGGAGGAGGGCATGATTGTTTTCCAGGACTGTAGCTATGGAAGCTTTGCAGAGGGTTCAACAGGCCTCAGAGGGGTGGGTTCTGGCCAGCAGCCCTGTAGTGGTGGCTGTCCCTGGAGGTGCTGGCAGGGGGTGGGGCTATTGAGGGGCACTAGGGTGGCAGGGATGCCGAAGGGGGAGTAACTGTCAAACTTTTCCTCCCGGTGCCATTCTTTAAATTGTAGGTGGCTGTTTCCCAGCTGTACCTGCTCAGGATGGGGCTCCAATCTCCTGGAGCAGGAGGAGGGCCGGGCTAGGGTGGAGCCAGGCAGGCTAGGAAGGCAGGTTTAGCCACGTCCCCAGTAAGGTTCAAAGCTCTTCCTCTGAGGACATGGCACTGCTGCTATCGGGCAGGGGAGAAGGGTCTGACCCTGGGTGGTCACTCAGGCCGGCCGCCACCCAGGTCTGGAGTTGTATGGAGGAGAGGTGTGCCCAGCCCCAGCAGAGGGGTCCTGGAAGTGGTGGGCCATGGGTGCCTGGGGTTGGGGAGGGTGGTCGCTGGCAAGCTATTGTGGGGACCCCTGGTGGGGGTGGTGGGGGAAGAGACCAGGAGTCAGAGATGCAGGCTGTGGCTACCCCTGAGGCTGGGTTTTCTTCTTGTCGGGTCAGCCTCCCTGTCTCCCCGGGGGTGTGGGGGCCGGGGTAGGGTGTCCCTGCAGGGGGATTGGAAGAGCTCCCCATGGTCGCTTCTTCTTCCTTCTTGGCAGTTCGGATTCATGTCAGGCACTCTCCTCAGACCCCCTGGAACTTGGCTCCAGCAGCCAGTCCCCTGCTGTGTGGGCATAAATATGCAAATTGATCATTACAGGGACACCATCATGGACAAATTAGCATATTACCTCTTTATATGTATAGATATATTATCTATCTCCAAAACGCTGATCCCTTAAACTTTGGTGATGTATTGATTTCTCCAGTCAAACAAGGACCTTTGGTTTTGGACAAATGAGCATGTGAAAAAAAGCTCTTGAAGGTTCTTCATGATTCAAAGTAATCTAGAAACATACCAGGCAAAAAAAAACAAAATATGCAGTATAAATACAAATGATCACCTTATTCAACATAAATATGTTTAGAGGGAGCCAGTGAAAATACTACCAACCACCAATCACCTCTCCAGAAATGTTTCATCCCATCTACCAGATACTTTTGTCAAATATATTTACTTTAATTGTCAATCATGTCCTATCCCCTCCATCCTTAATGCTTTTCTCTCTACTCAGATTCTCATTATCTTCCATTTGGTGTCTTTCTGTTATCCCCTCAGGGTCTTGACCCATACTGTTGCCAGAATGATTTACATAAAATGCAAGCCTGACCACAACACCTTTTCTCCCACTTAAATATAAACTGTGTGTGGTGTACAGGGCCTAAAGAATGAAGTCCAGCGTCCTTCACAGTGCACACACACTAATGTCTTTTATCCACCCTCTGTATCACTCTGCCCTCATCTCTCATCATTATCCAATTCCCCTACGTGCCAACCACCAGCCAATCAGAAATGGCCCATAGCTGCAGTTTCATGTTTCATGCCTGTTTGCACTGTTCCTTATATTTTGTGTGCCATACTGTCTTCCTCTTATCTAATCGGCTTTTAAAATCTTTGAAATTAAAAGTTTAAATGAACATCTTTAACACATTCCTGGCATACATAACAATCAATTAAACAGAGCCTTGACTTAACTAGGTAGGAGTGTACCTTACTCAATACTCCTGCTATAATTTTGTGATTTCTCTTAAGTCAAATTTATCATGCAGCCTCAAAAAAACAGTGACTTTGGATGAACAGTGAAATGCCTGGTTTGTATGTCAGGAGAGATGTTAACGCAATGAGCTCCGTATTTCACACCCACTCGTGCCGTCTCTGCATTGGGTCATACTTGCTTTTGGAGGAAGGAAGTCCCAATAGCACCACCATGCAAACTGCATCCCAGAGTACATTGGGTGCGTGCGGGATGCAGTGACTTTCAGGCAACACTAATGTCTTGGGGAAAATGCAGATCCAATATGCTACTTAGCAATTGATTGATGCTTCTGTTAACTGACGTTCTAGTGACTTGAAAGTTAATGTGAAGGTATATGGCTTCAATATTAAGAAGAAAAATGTGTTTGACTCTATCTGAGTCATACACACTCACTACTGTTGGAAAGAAGGATTTGCATTTGGCAGATCTTTTCAGCTACACACTGTAAAAGAAGAAAATGTTTTGTTCATACTGGCAAGAACAATATTTTCCCTTTTACATTTATTTTTTAAATAATTTGCTGATTGAAAAGTCACACAGGTAAACCATTTTCTACTGATATAATGACATTCCCAGGCCAGCAGGCATTAGTTCAAAATACTAAAGCAGGCACTGTCTGGAATATCCATTTCCAAACTCTATGCCAATAGGATCAAACCCTGGCATGTTCAACCTGTATTTGAATGAGTAACATACTTTGAAAATAGAGCTGGCAAACCAAAATCTTTAGATTGCTGACCTTGGCTCAGGGATATAATGTCATACTTGAGGCTAATTTTACTATTTAATATGAAGCCTCAATGCCTAGCTGCATAGTAATCATGGAAGAAGATGGCAAAATCTATGATTTAAATGTATTTTAGGTGGCCTAGAAATGTACACTTCAGTGCTCCTAGTTAAAACTGTAATGTTAACCTCACCTAGACTTTCTGTTGCGTGAGTTATTCACTATTAAGCATTGTGAGATTTTCTGACTATATTTTAAATTGTGTATGGGTAAGGAAATATCATTTATGGTATTTTTTCTGTACTCTCCACTTCATCTTTCATTTATTCATTGTTATTGAGTGTCTGCTATTTTCCAAGCAGCAATACTGGGGAATGCAAATTATAAACATCAGTGGTTCCTGCTCTTGAGTCTATGATTTAAATGTATTTCAGAGAATTCAATCTAATGACAAAAACAGATATCAAAACAATAATTATAATGTACCAGAACGAGTGGTATATTACAGGCATGTAAAGCATGTTATGACAGTCCGTCAAACCTCAGAGGAAAGGTAGGGGAGGGTGGGGGTAAGAGGGAGAGATCAACCAAAGGACTTGTATGCATGCCTATAAGCTTAACCAATGGGCACAGGCACCAGGGGGTGAGGGCATGAGTGGGGGGTATGGGGGCAATAGGGGGATAAGGACACATATGTAATACTTTAATCAATAAAGAAAAAAAAAAGCACAAACTCCCAGTTATAAAATATATAAGCCACAGAGACCTAGTATACAGTACAGGAAAGGTGTCAATGTTGTAATAAGTTTGCATGGTATCAGGCTTATCATTGTGAACACATTGTAAGTAACATAAATGTCAAATTACTCTATCATACACCTGAATGTAATATATTGTGGGCCAAATATATCTTAACAAAATAAATATTAGGAAAAAATGTTATGAGACAAGAATGGAAACAACCACATTGGCCTGGGGAGTTGGGGAAAGCTTCTCAGAGATCACTTTGAGCTTGGCCGTGAAGAGTGAGTGGGATTTAATCCAGAGCAAGAAGGGGAAGAACATTTCAGATTACGGTGAAGGCCAAAAGGCTGTGTAGGGTTGAGTAGTGCCTACATTAGTACTTGCCCCAATTAGCTTTGGCTGGAAGAAAACACCTTCATTAGAAATCTTGCTAAAATTATATGATTTCTATAAGAGTAATAGGAACATCATATGAATGTCAATTCTGAATAACACAATGTAGCCAGAATATGTGGTTTAAGGTGAGTCATTAGGAGCCAGACTGCCTGGGTATGAATTCTAACCTGAACACGTATGTGCTGTATGACTTCCAGCAAGTGAAATTAGAGCTGTGAGCTTCAGTGGTCTGTTCTGTAAAACAGGGAACTGTTAGTAACTACCTCATAAAAAGTATTGTCTGGATTAAATGAAATAATCCTTAAAATTTTAGAAAAGGGAATGGGTAGCCCTAACCAGTTTGGCTCAGTGGATAGAGCATCTACCTGCGACTGAAAGTCCCAGGTTCGATTCTGGTCAAGGGCATGTACCTTGGTTGCAGGCACATCCCCAGTAGGAGGTGTGCAGGAGGCAGCTGATCGATGTTTCTCTCTCGTTGATGTTTCTAACTTTCTATTCCTCTCCCTTCCTCTCTGTAAAAAAATCAATCCTATATAATAAAAGGGTAATATGCAAATTGACCCTAACAGCAGAATCACTGGGAATGACTGGTCACTGTGACACACACTGACCACCAGGGGGAAGACGCTCAATGTAGGAGCTGCTCCTTGGTGGTCAGTGGACTCCCACAGGGTAACTCTGCTCAGCCACAAGCCAGGCTGATGGCTGCCAGTACAGCAGTGGTTATGGGAGCCTCCTGCCTCCTCAACAATGCTAAGGATGTCTGACTGCAGCTTAGGCCCGATCCACCAGGGAGCGGGCCTAAGCCAGCAGGTGGATATTGCCTGAGGGGTCCCAGACTGTGAGAGGGCACAGGCCAGGCTGAGGGGCCCGCCCCCCCCCCCCCCCCCCCCCCCCCCCCCCCGCCGAGTGCACAAATTTTTGTGCACTGGGCCTCTAGTAAAATATATTTTTTAAAAAAGAAAAGGGAATGGATATATGAAAACTACCCATATCATCAGTTAACAAATATTTGAATTATCCACTTTTTAAAAATGTATCTTTATTGTTGAAAGTATTACAGATGCCCCCTTTTCCTCCCATTGACTCCCTAACCTTGCATCCTTCCCAGGTCTTCATTGCACTATTGTTTGTGTTCATGGGTCATGCATATGTGCGTATACATTCTTTGAATAATCACTTTCCACCTGGCTTTCCCCCTTTCCTTCTGAGATTCATCAGTCTGTTCCATGCTTCTATGTCTCTGGATCTATTTTGTTCATTAGTTTATTTTGCTCATTAGATTTCACTTATGAGTGCGATCACAAGAAACTTATCTCTCTCTGGCTGGATTATTTCACTTAGTATGATACTCTCTAGGTCCCTCCATGCTGTCTCAAAGGGTAAGAGATCCTTCTTTTTCACAGCTGCATAGTAATCCATTATGTAAATATACATCTTGTTATTCACTTATCCACTGGTACTTGGACTTTTTTTAAATCTTAGCTATTGTAAGTAGAACTGCTATGAATATAGGGGTGCAGAAGTATATTCTTTCTGATTGATGTTTTGGGATTCGTAGGATATATTCCCAGAAGTAGTATCACTGGGTCATGGTGACTTTTTTAAAATTTTGTTTTATTGTTTAAAATATTACAAAGAGTACTACATATGTCTCCTTTTTCCCCACTTGACCTTCCCCCAGCCTCCCCTACCCCCCAGTGTTTTGTGTCCATTAGTTATACTTATATGCATGAATACAAGTCCTTTGGTTGATCTCTTACTCACCTCGCCCCAATCCTCCCCAGCCTTCCTGCTGTAGTTTGACAGCCTGTTCAGTGCTGCTCTGCTTCTGTATTATTTTTGTTCATCAGTTTATAATGGTCTTTATTATCTATAAATGAGTGATGTCATGTGGTATTTTTCTTTCATTGACTGGCTTATTTCACTTAGCATAATGCTCTCCAGTTCCATCCATGCTGTTGCAAATGGTAAGAATTCCTTCTTTTTTACAGCAGCATAGTATTCCATTGTGTAGATGTACCACAGTTTTCTAACCCATTCATCTGCTGATGATCACTTAGGCTGTTTCCAAATCTTAGCTATTGTAAATTGTGCTGCTATGAACATAGGGATGCATATATCCTTTCTGATTGGTGTTTCTGGTTTCTTGGGATATATTCCTAGAAGTGGGATCACTGGGTCAAATGGGAATTCCATTTTTAACTTTTTGAGGAAATGCCATATTGTCTTCAATAGTGGCTGCACCAGTCTGCATTCCCACCAGCAGTGCACGAATGTTCCTTTTTCTCCACATCCTCTCTAGCACTTGTTGTTTGTTGATTTGTTGATGATAGCCATTCTGACAGGTGTGAAATGGTACCTCATTGTTGTTTTGATTTGCATCTCTCGTATGATTAGTGACTTTGAGCATGCTTTCATATGTCTGTTGGCCTTCTGAATGTCCTCTTTTGAAAAGTGTCTATTTAGGTCCTTTGCCCATTTTTTGATTGGATTGTTTATCTTCCTTTTGTTAAGTTGTATGAGTTCCCTATAAAAGTTGGAGATTAATCCTTTATGGGTGCTAACATTGGCAAATAAATATGTTCTTCCATGCAGAGTGCTTTCTTGTTGTTTTGTTGATGGTTTCTTTTGCTGCTCAGAAGCTTTTTATTTTGATGCATAGTTACTTTTTAATATAGCATTATTGAAATATCAATTACATACCATACAATTCATCCATTTAAATATACAAGGGAATGCTTTTTAGTAAATTCAGAGTTCTGCAACCTCAATCTAAATTTAGGATATTTTCTTCCCCTCAAAAATGCCTATTAAATTTAATTCTCTATTTCTAGCTTTCTACCTCTTAGTTCTAAGTAAAAACTAATCTCATTTCTGTCTCTAGATTTGCCTATTCATAGAAAAGCAGTCATAAACAAAGGATCATTTATGTGTAGCTTCTTTCTTTTAACATGTTTTTAAAATTCATTCATGTTGTATTAGTTCTTAATTACTTTTTGTGGCTGAATAATATTCTATTGTATGAATATGCCACATTATAATTATATATTCATCATTTGATGTAAGTTTTGATGTTTGGCTTTTTGGATATTATGAACAATGCTATACTTTGTTGAGCGTTTTCATTATCAAAGAAGGTTGAAGTTCACTGAATGTTTTTCTGCATACATTGAGATGATCATATGATTTTTATATTTAATTCTATTAATATGATGTATATTTATTTGTGTATTTATTTATTTAAAACCATCCTTGCATCCCAAGGATAAATTCCACTAATTCATGATTAATGATCCATTGAATATGCTGATGAATTTAGTTTGCTGATATTTTGTTGAGAGTTTTTTCATCTTTATTCACCAGGGATATTTAGCTGTAGTTTTCTCTTCTTGCAGTGGCCTTATGTGAAGTTAGCATCAGGGTAATGCTGGCCTTGTAAAATGTGTTTGTGAGTGGTTTTACCTCCTCAAATTTTTGGAGAAGTTTTAGACGATTGGCAATAATTCCTCTTCAAATCTTTGGTAGACTTCACCTGTAATGATATCTAGTCCTGGGCATTGCTATTGTTCTCTTGGGGAATTTTTGAATTACTGATTCTATCTCCTTAATTGTTATTTGGCTGATCATATTTTCTACATTTTCATGCTTTTGTCTTGGTAGGTTTAATGTTTCCTAGCAATTTTCCCATATCTTCTACATTGTCCAATTTTGGGTGTATATTTGTTCACAGTAGTCTGTTATGATTCCTTGTATTTCTGTGGTATAAATAGTAATGCTTCCTCCTTTATTATACTTTTATTCATTTGAGTTTTTTCTTGGTGGACTTAGGTAATGGTTTGTCAATTTCATTTTTGTTTTTCAAAATATCAAACTCCTAGTTTTATTGGTCTTTTCTCTGTTTTGTTTTTCTAGTCTCTATTTAATTTATTTTTGCTCTGCTCTTTATCTTCCTTCTACTAATTGTGGGTTTATTTTATTTTCTGGTTCTAGTTAACTTCTGCCTGGTCTATCATTTTGCTTGTACCATGGAGCTATAAGCATCATCTGATTCTCTATCAAAATCTTGTCTTTAAACCTTAAACATTCTCTGTTTCAAATAAATCCAGTCCCCATCAATTCCTATGGCCTGTCCTTTGCTTTGGGCAGAACTCCAGAACTGCTGCGCTGGAAATTGGCAGATGATCAATTATCTTTAAGTGACACTTATGGTCTATGAGTAGTCAAAGAGCAGAGGTAACACTTTCTCGTCTTAATGTGATTCTTCCAGCATGGAGTTTTCACCCTATAAGCAACCTGGTATAGGGACCATTAAGGCCTCATTACTCCCACCTGGACACATTTGGCATATAGCTTCTACTCTATGAGTGGGGGAGGGATAGGGGAAGGGCGACCTGGTCCTTTTGGCCATAGTTCCTTGGAATAGAATTTCTGCCAACATGGGGCAGGAGGAGATGAGAACTGCCAGCAGCCTACCCTTGCCGGGTTAAATCATATCTCCAGACTGGATAATAGAAGAGAGAGGGAGCCCCCATATTTTAGTCTTTACTTGCCAAATGTATAACACTCAGTGGGATTTCTGTAACAGATGTGGTGGAGTGGGGGGATGGTGATAGTAAGGCATTAGATCATGGCTTAAATCCCACAGTCATGTTCTTACTGAGATTTATTTAGTATAATTTCTTTAATAAATGTTTCTCCATTTACTGTTTGCCCTTAGGATAATTTCCAGAGACTTGAAATAGTTGGTGGTTTGTTTTGTTAATATAATTTTCACTCATGACATTGTTGTTTAGCCGGGGAGAGGCTTCTCTGCCATTCAGGAGATCATGCCTCTTTTAATTATTCATTTTTGCCAGGGCATTATATTTTCACCTATTATGATAGAATGGTCATCATGTTGTAGCTTCCACAGTTGTACATTTTGGCATTTATTAGGCTCATTTTTCCATGTCTCATAAGAACCTCTGTCATTTAAAAAAAAGTGATGTGATCATATGCTTTGAATCCCATATAATAAAACTCTAATATGCAAATCGACCGAACTGCCAAAGGATTGGTCACTGTGATGTGCACTGACCACCAGGGAGCAGATGCTCAATGCAGGAGCTGCCCCCTGGTGGTCAGTGCACTCCCACAGGGAGAGCACCACTCAGCCAGAAGCCAGACTCAGATTCATGGCTGGCGAGTGCAACTGTGGTGGCAGGACCCTCTCCTGCCTCTGCAGCAGGACTAAGGACCCCTTGGGGGACGTCCTTCTGCTAACGGACAAGCAGACATCCCCCGAGGGGTTCCAGACTGCAATAGGGGGCAGGCCAGGATGAGGGGACCCTCCTCACCCTCCCCGCCCCAGTGCACGAATGTCATGCACCAGGACTCTAGTCTATCTTATAAGCCCCTCTTGGAAAATTAAATTTCTCATTATCATATTAAAGAAGCTAAAAAAAACTCTTGCACAGAGGAAAATGGACTCTTTATACATCAGTGTTTCTTGGAGGTGTGGTGGTCGTAAGCAATAATCCAGAGATAAGGCAAGAAATAGAATAAAGTGTGTGATCTGGAAATTGGAGGACACAGTGGAACATAGATGCAGGTAATAGTTACTAGTAGAGGGATCAACTGCAGAGATTTCCATTTCAACAGGGGTCAGTGGAGACAGATCTCTGCCTTGATAACATGAAACATAAACCCCAAACATCTGCTGCCAGAACTTGAATACCATTTAGGAAGCAAAGGGACAGTGAGGAGAAAACTCTTTCTTGATCATGAGATTATTTTAAAATTTAAAATGACTGTGTTACCTTGATGATACAAGGTTAACTTCCCTCTCTGACATAGATAAATGTCTGTCCTCTCAATTCATATGTTGAAACTAAATCCTCAGTATGGTGGCATTTGGAGGTGTGGCCTTTGGAAGGTGATTATTATGAAGGCAGAGCCTTTGTGAATGAAATTAGTGCCCTTATAAAAGGGACCCCAGAGAGTTCCTTTGCCCCTTGGGTCATGTAAGAACAGAGATAGGTCCTCTGAAAGAGGGTCTTCACAAGAACTCAATTAATGCTGGTAGCTGGAACTCTGACTTCCAGACTCCAGAACTGTGACAGTTAAATTTCTGTTGTTTATAAGGCACCAAGTCTATGACACTCTGTTACAGCAGACACCCTCCAAGCATAAATGCATAAACAAAGATCAAAGGAAGTCGCATATTTGAACAGTTGAGTTTTGTGATTAAAAATTAATACCGGCTGCACTATCTTGCACTATTCCTGTGTAGATGTCACGTGAATAATACGACAAAAATGAAACAGAAGGTGAAAAAAATAATTCCATAACACCGTAATGCATGAAGTTTAGTTTTTATAAAGACTATTATATGGTGCTAAAATTTAAACATAAATGATGCCCTCCTGTGCCACCTGCAATGCGTATGTGCATATGATATGCACACACCACTCAGTTCAAATAAACTCATAAGAAGTTGGCTCTTAAACTTCTATAACTATCCCAGGCTGATGATTACAGTGCATTAACTTTAGATAACATAAATTGTATGTAATAATTCATAAGACCCTCTTTATATATAATGTATTATAATTTGGAAAGATAAACTAGACCAAACTTTTCTTCTGAGTGTTCTGTGAAGGAGGGATACATTCTGCAAAATAATAGCATGTAAGTAGACCACTTGGGAGATGTCTAAGAGAGTTAAGAGTACACAAATACTTTGAAGCAGCACCGAGCAATTTATAAGCCTTTATTTATAAAAGAATTGCCAAAAATTAGTGTAGAAGTCATTCATATCTATTCATTAAAGCAAGCCCCATAGGACCATTAAAATGCAACAGTTAGGTGAGCTCTACTTACTGTGCTCTGAATGAAAGTGCAGTTGAAATACACTGCATTATGCATAACCCCCGAATTTATGGCAAAATCAATTTCCAAAAGACCTTTGAGTTCTTCCTAGTTCTCACATCTTAATCTTGAGAATTAGCACCTTTTCAGTTTGGATTCTGCTTTGGTTACATTATTTTTATTCTTGATTTTTTTTTCATATCTGAGTACTTTCTCTTCTCGTTTGTATATGTTATCCCTTATACCTAAATCACTCTACCCCAGTATTTCTCCAAATTGGAACTTTCCAGATGAACAAGATTGGTAAACAATTCCTCTCCTGGGGACTTTTTTTAAAAAAACTCCTCTCAACAGATAGAAGCTTTCTCTCTTATCTGCTATCTCTGCGCAACAAAATTATGTGCATGAAGTAAAGGACTCGAGCATGTTTATATTGTGGTGCAGTATTTTTAATAGCCCTGGATACTGCATACGATGTACAATGGTGCCCATTACCTTTTAAAGGGTTGAAGTTAATAAAAATGACACATATCTACTTCATAAGGGCAACCACTACAGACTTCTTTATTTCTACCAAATGGCTCTTCCAGCTGAGGACCTCTCAGAGCTATGAGGGAGCTGCTGTGCAGAAATGTGTGAGGCCTTCTGACATGCACTTAGAAAATAAGACTGATGATCAAATCTGCCTGCTGTATGGTAACAGCAACCTTCGGCGGGCTCTCCAGAGGCCTATGGCCGTCAGCAGAAGCATTCTGCTTTATGAGCTATCAATAGTGCTCAATCCTCTAAAGTCAAATATCTGGAAAACAGAATCACACCAATTTCTCTTATACAAACTTTATTGCAAGTAGCAACACTAAAAGTTATTCGTATATGTCTGATGCTCACATTATTCATAGGAGTTTAGGAACCCATGAGGAAGGAGTTTCATCATTTACCTTGAATGTGTTTTGCATTACTTTGCAAGTATTTTAAGGTTGCTTGCTGGGAATTCCTTTCTCGGAATCATTTCGTAGTTCTTGTATAACAAATGATACATTTTCTAGGTCAATTCAAGTTTGAAAATGTTTCTTGCATATATTCTTTATTACTTTTATTAGTGCCAAATCCTTCTAAACCAACTACTCTAAAATATGGATGACTTCATGTATCAAGTGACTACTGTAATCATCAACATGAACTGTGGACTCGTCTTAACATATGTTCTATGTCTCTAGGAAGTTGTACGTACTGACACTAAAGGGGAAAAGCTGTGGATGGTTAGACTAGCCTTGGTTGGAACCTGTGGATAGGGTATTAAAGAGAGGAGACAGGCTGCACGGAGAAAAAGTGGATTTTCCACTGATATGAAGACAAGCATGTTATCCTCGTGGGCAAGATGTCCACCCTGTAGGAAGGAGCTGTGATAGGTTTAATCTGTGGCCACAAATTTCTTTGATATTCTCCTCTAATCAAGAAGTGGGCTCCATATCTCCTCCCTATAAATTCAAGTGGCTTATGACTGACTCCTTTAATCAAGAGTTTGGCAGAGATGATGCTCTGCAACTTCCTTGGCTACATTATATACGCAACACAGCTTTCAGCTCTCTTCTCAGACACTCAGTTTTTCTTGAGCCCTGAACTATAAGTAATTGCTGAGTTTACGAGCCACATGGAACAGTTATATGTAGGTACCCATGTCAACAGCCACAGCTGAACACACAGCAGATAGCCAGTATCCATTGCAAGTCATGTGAGCCACCTCAGACCTCCATTCCAGTTGAGCCTTCAGATGAGTGCCACCCCAGCCAGCATCTGACCACAACTACATGAGAAACTCAGTGAAAACTGCTCGGCTAAGTCCTTTGCAGTTCCATGATCCATTAAGCAGTGAGCAAAATAAAATAGTTGTTTCAGATAGATCTGTTTTGAAGTATTTTATTATGCAGTAATAATAGCTGGAATAGGAGCCAACCACTAATTGTCTGAAAGCTCAAGAGAAGGTTAAAAGGGACAGTAGTTTGAAATTTTAATATTATATTGGACTGGAATTTTTTGTTATTTCAAATATAGAACCATTAATATATTTGAAGATGTAATATATTTGAAGATGTCAAGAAAAGCAATGAAATTGTCCCAGATTTCATTCTGGGAAGAAACCTATGAGAAGATGAAAAATAGCAGTTGTAAAATTAATTCTGTTGCTTCCTTCCAGCATCATGCTGAGTCCAGCTTACTCAGTAAATCAGGTTCCAATGTCAGTAGAGCAACACCAGCTCTCCCATCATCATTTCCATTGCAAGAACTTAGTGTGACCTGATTAATTAGCTAAAGGTTTCTATTAATTTGCTAAATTTATTCTGGCAAGCACAGAGGAGGCATCTTCTTGATCCCTCCTTAACCCATTTTTATTGATTATTTCACTATCATCTCAGGGAAGGAGAGAAAACAAATACATGAGTATATTTTTAAAGCTAGCCACAGCTCAGATAAATGCAACTCATTCAGCATCGTGGAATATCTGCAGTGAGGCTATAATAAACTATGACATTTCATGGAAGTTGGAACATTCTGACCCTGGGAAAATAAGGAGGATGCATTTATCTGCTAAATCTCTTGTACCTAGTCTCCTACTGGTCAAAATCTATCCCAGTCCTACCTCGCCATTGTGGAATATGACTATGCTGTACAGAGGCCCATTGAGGACCAAAGAGCTTCTGTGGATGTATTTCTGCCAACTCTATCATGTAGGATTTCTCCACAGGTAGTGGTGGTAATAAGAGTAGCATGCCGTTAACTATGACCAAAGAGTGACAGTCATTTCCATAACATTTCAGGCTAGGAAGTGTCAGAAGTGACTGGGGTTTATGGAAGAGAATGTGGGCATGGCAAAGATGATCTTGGGAGTGACAGAAACTGGGGAGTCTGGAACATCCCAATGCTCATTGCCTTACACCTAAAAAAAACACACACACCAAAATGGAATAAAACAAACAAAAAGCATCCAAAACTATGCTTCACCTCACAGTTCACACAGTGAATACAATAAACACAAGACTCCCAGGAGGTCACTAACGCCTAGATTCTCACTTTCATATGTCTCTCGTAATATCCTTTCATCCAAATCAGGCCTCCATCCCTCCTCTACCCCTCAAACATTTTCATAGTGACCTCTGGAGCCCATGTTCTGATGTCATTCTTAATATTCCCAATCTCTTCTCTGAAGGAACTTTAACCTATGCTTCATCACTTATCCAAAAAATTACCTTGAAATCTATCACAGAGGTAAATATAAAAAGTACTACTACAACATTTTGGAAGAAAACAGTATAAAATATTTTGGCTTTGGGTTAGGCAAATTATTGGGGACACACACAAAAATGAGCAGTTGAATTTCATAAACACTGGGAAGAGTTTTGTATATTGCATGTGGTGCTGGTTTACACAACTGTGCATTTTTTATAATTCCTAGAACTGTCTTCTTTATCTTAATATTTCATATTTGTGTTATCTCCTAAGGTTAGACCATAAATTTACAGGATTTTTGTTTACCTAGAATTTCTACTTATTTGTTATATGTTCTTATTTATTAAAAACATCTGTGCTTCCCTTAGAATGGAATCTACTTTCTGAACATAAACTTAGTTACTTAAACTTATGCATGGAAATCATCTTGGAATTTATTTTCCTTCCTAATATAGTTTAATTGTTTCTTGATGTCCAAGTCTTTTGAAAGACTATTTAGATTCTCTTCTTTAATTTTGCTGAAGTTGGGTACTCAAAATTGATTCAGAACTAAATTATTAAAAATATAATTATTGTTCCATGCTCTTGTTTAATGATTTGGGGATGAATAGATTCAAGTTGATTTCTCCTGAAATGTTTAAGGCACTGCTACATTATATTTTGGCATATTTTTGCTAATTTAATATCTGGCAAAAGAGGATTAGCTGTCCTTTGCATGAAATCTGTGTATTCTTTGTTCTCTATCTTTCAGAAGTTTTTAATGTCTTCTTTACTGTTTGTGTTCTATAATTTCACCATGATATATCTAAAGAGAGATTTTTGTCATTTATTGTGACAAACAGTGTCTTCAAGGCTAAAAAAACTTTTTTCAGATACTGGAAACTTTTCTGTTCTTTGATTTTCCTTTCTACTTTCATATACAAGCCTTACTTTTCTTTATTATTATTTTTTTCTTTTTTGGTAAAGCTATTAGTAGAGGGTTAAATTCTTTGTATTTTCTTGTCTTTCCTGTACTGTTTTATATCTCCAAGCTTTTCTCTTAGATTTTTCATCTTAGAATTACTGTTCTTTGATATGAAAGATTTGCTTGAGTCTGTTGTCCAGGTCTTTTATTTCATTTTAGCAAGCACATGTTTGGTTTCCAGGAATTGCATTCTTATCTTAAGAATTACTCTGCTTACTACTACATAATAGCTTCCAACAATTTGAATATCTTTCCAAATTTTCTACCAGGGTATTAATTTAATTAAAATTATTAAAATTATTTTTCTCAATTACCTTCAATATATGGCTTTCTTCAAGCATCGCTGTTCAGTTGGTTAATTGTGATTCTTTTCTTTAGGCAGATTGGTTTGTGTCTAATCCCAGGTCATCCTGGTTTTCAATTTATATCTATTAGGAGAAAATTTGATCAATCAAAAATCCTCTATATTGGTCACCTTTTTGTTTGTGAAGATGAAGTGTTGATTACCACTTGTTTCCCTTTATTTATTAAGGTATTATATATGCATCCCTATGCCCCCATTGCCCTCCCACCCCCCAATCATGCCCTCACCCCCTTGGTGTCTGTGTCCATTGGTTATGCTTATAACAAGGCCTTTGGTTGATCTCTCTCCCTTACCCCTCCCTTCCCCTATCTTCCCTCTGAGTGATTACTTAATTAATTTTTTGGAAGCTATTTCAATGTGACAAATCTTTCTAAAAATAAAAATGGAACATAGAACACCCATTTATCCTTCACCCACATGCACGTGTCAGCATTTTACCTCATTTGATCCACTCTATGTATAAATATATATTTAACCACTTGAGGGTCATCCATTAATGACTCTTTCCCTAAATGATTCAGTGTACATATCCTAAGAATAGAGAGAATATACTCACCCTAAATCAAACTTGTATTTATAGCATTTTCCCCTTTCCAATACAGCATCCAGTCTAGAATCAGTTATCTTGTTTAGTTGTCCTGTCCTCTTAGCCTCCTTTAATATGAATATTTCTCCATGTTTTATGACATTGACATATTTTAAAGAGAGAACCTCTTCCTTTGAAAAAGTTTCTTATTTTGTGTTTCTAGGACATTTCGTTATGAATAAATTAAGGATGTTAATTCTCAACTGGGATATTGCACAGATGAAGTTGTATCCTCAGGGCATCAGATCTGGAACTGTGCATGGTCATCAGTCTCTTGTTAGTTATGTTAATTCTGATCACCTTGTCTGAGTAGTATTAGACTTCTTCACTGTATACTTTTTCTTCCCCTTGCAAGTAATAAAATGTCAGTAGGAAGACACTTAAAGACTATGTAAATATTTTGATCCTCATCAGATTTTGTTCTGGACAAAGCATATATTGATAATTCTTGTTTGATTTCATCTATCCTGATGATTATAAAATACCCATTTCTTTCTGCATTTATCAGCCAGACTTTACATTCTACCATAACCAAGAACTCTCCATTTTATGTCGTTTATGTGTTTGTCTTATTGTTGGCATGGGCATGAATTCCTGTTTTCCATGGCTTAGTATATTTTACTGTACTTTGTTATTCTGTTCTAAATTTGAACAGCTAGAGCCCCTTTAAGCTAACTCCTCTGTCCTTGTGACACTCCTTGATCTTTATTATTGTTTGAACTTATTTTTTCCCCTGGTGTATCAAGATGTTCCAGATTCATCTTGTCTCTACTCTGTCCTGCCCTGAATTAAATCATTTCTCTGGGAAGTCTTCATTTTTTTTAATGAGAATGTTATTAGGGCCAAAGACCTCTGCTAGTGGGTGTCTTTAATTCCTGGCCATTACAGCGGACATAGCTAAGGAATACATGCATTCATATATACATAATATGCGCACACATACACATAATACACACCATGTGTATGTATATATACACATACATATGCACTTACAAATATTATTTTAGGAAATATAGGTTCACACCAATACTCCAATGGCAATCAACATGAATACCTTTTCCTATGCTATATTCAAGTGTTGCGTCCTCTGCAATGAGAACTCTGGTTCCTAACAAAATCAGCACATTGACTCCTTTTTCAATCCAATTGAGATGCAAAAAAGTTAAAAATTGCTTCACCCATACCAGTGCAATAATCAAGCACACTAAAATGAGTTCAGCATTCCTTACCAATTCTTCCCTTCAGCACACGCCACCCTACCCAAGATTGAAGTGATATAGTCAAACACAATGTTCAGGAGTTACTTGGATTAATTCTTCTTTGTATTTTTTGTGTATTCTTTCTTCCCTCCCTTTCTCCTCTCCCCTTCTTCTCTCCCTCTGTCCCTCCCTGCAGCTTGGTTATAGTTTTTTTTTTTTTTTTTTTTTTTTTTTTTTTTTTTTTTTTTTTTTTTTTTTTTTTTTTTTTTTTTTTTTTTTTTTTTTTTTTTTTTTTTTTTTTTTTTTTTTTTTTTTTTTTTTTTTTTTTTTTTTTTTTTTTTACTTGAAATACAAACAGGATTAAATTTCCTTTAGTTTGTTTTCCTTATTTGGTTTCTCCTTTCCCATTCTTAATGATTTAATTTTATCTTTTGGTTTTAAAGAATATTGAGCCCTGGTCACTGTGGCTAAGTTGGTTGGGCATTCTCCCATGCACCACCAAAAGGTCGCTGGTTTGATTCCTGGTCAGGGCACATGCCTGTGTTGTGGGCTCAATCCCAGGTAGGGGACCTGTGTGAGGCAGCTGACTGAGGATTGATGTTTTACTATCACATTGATGTTTCTCTTCCTCTCCCTTCTTCACTCTCTAGAAACCAGTAAAAAATATTTTTAAAAGAAACAAAGAATATCAATATACTTTTAAATTTATATATATATATTTATAAAAGATACACTCAGAGTAGTATCATTCTCTCTCTTTAACCCCTTTATTACCAACACCTAATCTTATTTTTTCTACTTTATATCTCCTGAGTTTTTCTGTGAAATGATAAACAGATAGTTGTTTTCCTATATTCTTTTTTTTTCAAACACTAGCACACTGCATCAGTCTTTCTAAACCTCACTTTTGAAATAAAAATTATAAATCCTGAAATTCACAGATCTTCCTCAATCTGTTCTACAACTGTAAAGTGTCCCATTATGTGCATATTTTGAATCATCGTTTATTCAATGTCATTGGCTTGGACATTTAGATGGTTCCCTATATTTTGGAATTAGAAATAATGTTGCAATGAATAACCTTGTACATATATATTTTGGCATTATTGGTGGTATATCTTAAGGATCATTTTCTAAAAACAGGGTTACTGTACCAAAAGACAAATGTATACGTAGTTTTATTAGGTGTCACCAAATTTCCCTTAGTAGCTATAAAATCATTTGCAGTCTCGCTAGCAATGTGGAAGAGTCTCTATTTCCTGAAAGCAACAAACAATATTTTGGTGAGTTTGGACAGTAAGCAGGCAGCATACCTGAGCACTGTCCTCTTCTCTAATAATGTCAAAATATAGTATGCTTGAGTCTTTTGCTTTTTAAAGACTATGTGCTGTTTTAAAATAATAATAATAATAATAATAATAATTATTATTATTATTATTATTATTATGCTGTTATAAATGTCCACCTGTGACAGTTGTTCTGAGTATGGGGAAGTGAAAGAAGCTATAAATATTGATTTAACTGTCTTCAATTATTCCCTCATATCCCAGTCCCAGTTTTTATAATTTAATTTAAGGAGTGATAATACTAGCAAATTTTGGCTCTGTAGATTAATATTATTTCATGAGTCAAAAGACTTTTTGCTCATTGGAGCATAAGGAATCTTTAAATTGACTTCATGTTTTCAAAACAATAGATATATTAGAAGGCAAAAAAAAAAAAAAAAAGCCCTGGCCTGGTATTTAGAGGGCTGGAGCTTGGGCATATAGAAGAAGCAAACAATGAATGCATAAATAAATGGAACAAAGAATTGATGTCTTTCTCTCCTTCTCTCCCCTTCTCTCTCATATCAATTAAAGAAAGCATCTTTGAGAAATTTTCTCTAGTAATTGATATTAGCTGGTATTTATGCTGATAGCAGAGTATGATAAGGTATACTTTTCTCTCGCATCCTTTGTTATTTTAGCACTTACTGATATGCTCATTCAGCTCATTTTATCCTCAAGGTAAGAAGGCAAGCATTTATTAACTTAGGTGATTTTGCTATCTCCAGTACATTTTCATGGAAGGCAAATAATTATCAGGCATTTACAATTACCTGGTCAATGAATAAATAACTGAAGACATCATTTGAAATAGAAGAAAATAATTTTAAATTACAGTCAAGATAGGACAAAAATTGGAAAAATTATTTTCAATTTTAATTGTGTGTTTTTTAGCTAATTCTATTACAGAAAGAATTTTGTTTTAATGACATATGTAAATTATTTATTGCATTGCCACATGGTGCATTTACTTTTATTTTTAAAGCAAAGCACAACAATAATAAATTTTTCAACCTTTGGGCTTAGCCCAAAATGTAATTTTTTATGGTAACTTATTTAATAAGACTGGCCCCTGTCTATAATCTTCAAAGTATATAGGATGATGAACACTTTCAAATTACATCGTCCACAATTTCTGGTTCCATTACATTTACACCTGCTTTCAGACTCATTGAACTGTATTTGATGAGGCTGCATTTGGCCCAAAATCTTTTTTGGGGTACATAATTGAAACTGTTCTACAAAATCTGCTTCACTTAGACAGTCTGTAGTCGCATCATTCTGTCAGTCACTTAGAAATACCTATACTGCCACAGACGTAGCACTTGTGTTAAAATACCATTTACTCTTAGAGGGTGTAATGACATTCAACCCAGCTGTCCAGTGACAGTCCAGTGTGGCAGGTGCCATGACAAAAACAAAAACAACAACAAAACACAAATATTCAAGGGGGTGCAAACTCTGGGTATTATGGATAAGAATTCAAATGTAAAAATGTCACATAAAAAGGAAAATACAAAATTGGTTTTCAATGTAAAAGATGAGTGTCTAGAAAGCTTAAAGTGAAGACTTTGATCTGCCCAATCAGTTATAGCTCTCAAGTGTCTGGCTCCCAAGTCTTCCACTTCCAAAAGGGACATAATGAAGCATCGGATGGCTTAGATAGTTACATAGACAGATACTAACTAAGAACAGTTCTCTCATTTACTTTTTTCTGTACTTACATCCTTAGAAAATGGTTGATTTATTTCTCTAGTCAGGCATAGGGCAATAATGGCCAGCCTGTCCGTTGGCCTTCATTCTGTACCAGAAACAAATCTCCCTCCTAGCTTTCTTCAAAAGTTCATGATTGACCAAAATGGAATCTATAATAATAAAAGTGTAATATGCTAATTAGACCAGACATCCTTTTGGATGACCTTCTGGACGATGCTGGGGCTGCAAGGGAAGCCCCGATCCCGGGTGCCAGCAATTGGGGGAAGGAAGGCCTACTCTTGCATGAATTTCATGCATCAAGCCTCTAGTAATGAAATAATAAGTAAATAAAAGGTACCAGTTTACTAGAGGAATTAATGAGAGAGGACAGGATGAAGCGCAGAGCAGAGCACTTGTTTTATTGAGGTTGATGTCAAGGTACATATAAAGAAAAGTAGATGTTGTTTGATTGAGCCCAAAGTAATGAATGAAAAATGGATGCAAGTGGCATAGTCTTTAGAATGTATCTACTAGCAATGATGAAGAACTTAGCAGCATCCCACTCAGTGAAAATGTGAGTTTCAGAATGTAGACTATTTTTCCTCAGTTTTTATTTAGATGGAGGACTCTAAAAAGGCAAGAGAGAATGGCTTCTCAACTTGTCACCATAGAAGAATACCTTACTCTTAGCCAGAAAATGTAGTCTAAAGTATCATTGCCTTATCCTCCATGTGAACTTAAACTAGTCATATAAACCATTACACACCTGCTTTCTCAAGTGCAAGACAGAAATAGCAATGAATAATCTCTAAGCCACAAACCTTTCCAAGTGACCAAGTAAGGATATATTTTGTCAGCCAGAAATTATTACATAAATTGAAGCTGTTACCCAAGCAGTGAACTCTCCTCAAGGAAGACTTGTTGTGCCCTGTATGGGGTTACTTACCTTATTCAATGTCTTCTCATGACATATGTTGCTTCCCTCTAACTCAGAAACATAATTTTAACGTGATGTGATAAGTGCTCTCTGAACTTAAAGACAATGACCTAATATGAGAGGAGGGAAGGCATTTGCTTTATCTCTGTATTTCAATTGCTTAAAATAGCACATGCCACTTAATAGGCACTCCATTAATTCATGAACATATTATTTTGTGACCAAGTACAATCAATTTAGAATAAAATGTGAATACATTTATTTATACAGCATATACAACATCGAAAGTGTTGGACATTCCTCATTCCTCCATTCCAATCAAAATTAGTTCCCTATGCCACATAATTATAGAGATGTATAATCCATGATAACCATGGCTTTTCATTACAGGGAACACAAGAGGACCTGGTTATTTAATCTAGAACAGGGGGTGGCTGAGAATTTGGAAAGAAAGGGTTCCAAAAAATTCAAACACCTTTTTTTTTGGCAAGCAAAAGAAAAGTCAGAGAGAAAAGGAGAAGGTGGTAGTACAGAAGAAAAACACAAAAACTTGAACTTGATTCAAAAACAGGAAAACTGGGACTTTCATTTCCTTCCTTCAGTGAGTGACTAGATGTTTTCAGAATATCTCAATGATTCCATAGGTAGTGTCCTATTCTAGGAAATTATGGTGCCCAATATAATAGCCAAGAATTCATGGACAAGGAAGAAAGCCCTTTAGAGGAGGATCTTGGTATCATTTAGTAACTTATAGTTCATGCTATATCTCATTAATTAGACTTGAATTTGTAGAACCTAGTGTAACATGTTAGCAGTAGAAAGCACTGGCAGATTATTTGTCCAGGGTTTCTAGTAGCCTCAGGGTTTCACAAGAGAAATGTGAATATCAACACATCAAATACACTTATCAGGAAACTTAGAGAAGGCACACAGATTTGTGTGTAATTTATAATTCCACCTCAATTCTTTGTTAGATTATTTTAAATGATATGTGGCATAATGTGTGCTATTTCCTTTAGAATATTATTATTTAGAAAGAAAGATGATTTCTTTCTTTCCTCCAACTAAAATAGACTCATTTCATTATTCTTTTTTTTTGAGAGAATATAAAAGTTTTATTATGGTAACAATAAGCAAACAATTCAAGTGGACGGAGGAAGCAGTGTGGGGATGACCCACCTGGCAGTAAGTAATCAAGGTGTGGGGTGATGGAAGTGCACCAGCAACAGTGAGTTTCACACAAAAAAGGAGAGAACTAGTTATTCAGCAAAGAGGTTACATTGAGGTTGGTCAGAAACATTCTACAGAAACATCTGATATACTGAACATTGCTCTGTTAGCTGTTGACTCTGTCTTTTGCTCTTCCTAGAGTTTCATTTAGTTGAATTCTGAGAGATCTGTTTTCCAGACAAATCTTTGTTCTTCATTAGGCAGATAATAAGGGGCAATTTCATTCCTCTGTATAAATTTTATTCAACAAATTTATGTTTATCTGGAAAGTATTATATAACATCTCTATCTATAGATTACTTAACAGAAAGAATTGATTTCTCTATCCACATAGGTAAAATGATCATTGTGTTCCAAAAGTAAAAATAAGAAGTAGAAGCCACAAGCAGACCTTATGTGGCGATCTAAAGAGGATCTAGAGGAGAAATGTTGCTAAGGAATAATAGAGAAAGCTTAGGGTCAGTATCCTTCGGTCCCCTGCATTCCTTTTCTCTGCATGTCTGAAGACAGGGAGCATCCATGCTTTCTGCTTTGGAGTTTTACAAAGTGAGAATGTGTCCCTCCCCTGTTAAATCAGTCAAACATCTAATAATTGCCAACAATAAACTTTACTAGTCCCTGAGAGCCTTACTTCGAGGAAATATATTTTATTTCAACCAACTTTAAGCTCAGATACAGCACTTTCACCTTTCTAATATTCATATTTCTCTCATGGCCATTACTTATTACTTAGCCAATTAAATGCGCATGCTCTTTGAATCTTGCCTCATGCATTTCTCTATTCTGTGCATCATTGTTTTTCTTTGAACTATTTCCAGGATCTACCTCACCTTATGGGATTAAGCACTTAGAAACCACAAAAAGACCAACAATTAAGTCAAAGAGATGGGAAGAAGACAAATATTCTATACCTTAACAGAATATCCGCCTCATTTTAAACAATGTCTAAGGCTCTTGGGAATGTCATAAGCTAAGGAAAAGAATCCTGAATTTGACTCTGAAAATCTGAGGCAACTAAAAAATATGACATTAGGTATCATAGAATATTTTTCACTTGTAAAAATAAGGAAATAGTATTAGCGTTTTAATACCTGCCTTGCCTTCTGTGTAGAGCTGTTGTGAGTTTTAAGTAAGATACAGGTGATAAACATGCCTAGTAAACTATATAGTACATTAAAATTATAAATTAGGATGAGTCCTTCATGCTTTGTTCATTAGCTTGTAAAAGTGGCAACACTGCTACTTTTTCATGCCCATCATTTATAACTGAATTTAACTCAGTGACCATGAATTCACATAAAACCATAGACTCTGATGAGGAAGTATTTCATAATGACATCTCAAGCTATTACTAGGAAGAGGGTTGAGAAGGTTACAAATAGCCACATTACAGGGGAGGAATGACTAAGCATTTCAAAAGAGAAAGGAAGAATGAGATTTGATTAGAAGGAAGGTGAGAGGTCAGAAATGAAAAAAAAGAAGAAACTAGGAACTGATCTTAACAAGATTGACTTTAAGTATTCAGAAGCCATTAAGCTATCAGAGGCAAATACAAGTTTTCCAAAATTCCAATTTTTCTTGAAGACAAAAATGTTATCATTTATAAGGAATATTCAATGTTGTTCTCCTTGAAGTGACAACCTCACTTCATTTTTGAGATTTATCTATCAAATACCCAAGTCTGAGTACCCATACATTAGCTGCTAGTTATTCTGTCAAGTAAAAATTATTTTCCTGCCCCACTGGTGTTGCTCAGTGGTTGAGCATCAACCCATTAGCCAGGAGATCACAGTTTGATTTCTGGTCAGGGCACATGCCCAGGTTGCAGTTCGATCCCCAGTGGGGGACATGTAGGTAGCAGCCAATCAATGACTCTCTCTCATCATTGATGTTTCTATCTCTCTTTTCCTCTCTGAAATCAATAAATATATTTTTATAATGTCTATTTTTCATAAACTAGTCCAGCTGGCATCTCAACTAAAAAGTCTTATTTTTATAAGGCAGTTATAGTTTGAACAAAAATACTTTGTATACTTTCCATTTTACCATCCAGAATATTAGAAAGACATGTACTCTAGGGTGATCTTAATAAAATCAATAATGTGTTTCACTTCATCAAGGACATTCTTAAGTGTAAGTAGCTCTTTCTTACTAACTACAAGTCCACTGGAATGAATAACATCAAGACTGTAGTGTTGTTTGCTAGTGTAGTTGTGCTCCTAACTTGATGGGGGCTAAGACTCCAGAGTTTAACCCTTCATTGTTTTTCAAACATCAGAGCAAATAACAAACCAGTGAAGAAGGCATATAATGTCAATATTATTATGAAGAAATGTTTAACCTTGCAGACCTCCTAAATGTGTCTTGGGAACCCCCAGATGGCCACAGACCACACTGAGAATGATTGCTTTGAAACAAATCTGATCACATCAGGTCCCAGCTTGAAAGAATTTCGTCTTTTCTCCTAATGGCAAGCAAATAAACTCCAAGTTTGCTATGCAGAGCTTTGACAATCTGGACCCCACCTGCCTTTCAGCTGCTGGCTGCCACCCTTACTGCATGTGTACTCTCTGCTCCCATCACCCTGATCTGTTCTCTGTACATCCCACTCTGTGCCTTCATCACTCTGAGCTTCTGTGCAACTGCTACTTTCTGCCTGGTATCATTTCATCTCTGTGTGCCTGGAAAACTCCTTATTCTTTGAGATCTGATTCAGATGTCAGCATGGCCAAGAAGCCTTTCCTCTCACTCCTTGCCAGCTGACCAGCGTTAGACAGTCACTATGATGCACACTGACCACCAGGGGGTAGACACTCAATGCAGGAGCTGCCCCCTGGTGGTCAGTGCGCTCCCACGGGGTGGGGGTGGGGTGCTGCTGAGCCAGAAGACAGGCTCATGGCTGGCGAGCTCAGCTGCAGTGGCAGGAGCCTCTCCCACCTCCATGGCAGTGCTAAGGTTCCCTTGAGGGATGTTTGTCGAGGGCTCCTGGACTTCAAGAGGATGCAGTCTGGGCTGATGTAACACCCCCTTCCCCCAGTGCACAAATGTTGTGCACCAGGTTTCTAGTAAGCAAATAATAAAGTCATATGGTTTCAGATGGTATAAACTGCTATGGAAAAAAATTAAGATAAAGAGATGGAGATTCACTAGGTGAGTGACAGATATTAAAGTATTCGGGGAAGGATATTCAATGTAAGCAAAGACCTAAAGCAGTGAATCAGGTCAAGAAAAGGGGAAAGGCATTCTGGACAGAGGAAATGGTAGATACAGGGTTCTGGAAAAATAAAGAAAACCCTAAATGTCACAACTGCTCTTGACCAAGCAGTTAGATGCTGAGTGGATCCATTTGCATGAGGGCCGTCGTGGAGGCAGCCTGAAAGCAGCTCTAACGGAGATCCACGGTGAAACTGGATGGCAGTGTGAGAGTGGTGTGGCTACCGCAGTGTATCCATGGAGCAGATTGTGGTTCAGGGCTGTGGGGGAGCCTCCCAGACTGATTGTCTGGTCCTACAGATGATTCTTTGTGTAAACAGATATTCTAGAATATATATAAACTCTCCTTTTCTTGAACTAGCCAAGTTGTTCCTATTGTTTACTGCTAAGAACCCTGACTGACATGAGTCCTCGCTGTATAGATGGCATTTAAAGCCTTGGGACTGATGAGATAATCTAGGGAGTACATGTGGATGAGAGATCAAAGCTGAACTCTCTTGGCTGCATTTCAATTCATTAACGGCCCAGATGGATCAGGTCATAATAAGCTCCTTACTGATAGCCCCTTCAGGTCCTCCAATTTTAAACAATTATCCTGATTGCTTGTACTCATTTCCTCCAAATGGCATTTTATCTTTCTATCCTCTACCTGCCATTTACTACACATACCTTAGTCCCCTCCCCCTCCTAGTCAGGCCCTGACAGGGGCCAGAATTCATTCAGATGGCTGGTAGGGCTATTCTAAAGAAATAAACATGAGAGACTGAGGCAATAAGAACCTCAGGAAAGCAGAAGGACTTTAGAGTGAAAGGGACAAGGAGATACCATCCAATCATGGGAATCCAGTGAGCGCTGGAGCCTTGGCACTAACCGGAAATTCAGAACTGAGCGGGAAGAGATGGCCTCTTGTTGGACAAACCATATACTAGTTTAAAGGGTGCAGAGTGGATCCAGAGAGGCAAATGGATAAGAAACATGATACTCTTATGCTAGTCTGCTCAGGCTGCCATAACATAGACTCACAGACTGTGCAGCTTAAACACAAACATTTATTTTCTCACAGTTCTGGAGGCTAGAAGTTCAAGATCCAAGTGCCAGCAAACGTGTTTTCTCTGAGTTCTCTCTCCTTGGCGTGCCGATGGACATCTTCTCATTGTGTACTCACATGGTCTTACTGCTGTGCACACGTCTCTGGAATTCCTCTGCATGTTCAAATTTCCTCTTCCTATGATGACACATGTCAGGTTGGACTAGAACCCATCCTGACGGCTTCATTTTTAATTAATCACCTCTTTAATGACCCATTTCCAAATATGGACACATTCTGACTTACTGGGCATTAGGATTTCAACATATGAATTTTGAGGGGATAGTATTCAGCCCATAAAAACTCTATGTTAATCATATTCCTTTCTTATGTATCATTTTCTTTTTTAAGAATGTTTTTTATCCTCACTTTCTGTGGATATCCTCACTTTTTCTATATCCAGACCCCAGCATTCTGAATCCACTTCTTAACCTAGCTTATCTGATTGGACATCATTTCTTTTTTTCCTAAATAAGGACTAATTTATTGGTAACTTCCAGTCTGAAAGCTGTTGTTATGAATTTCTTTGTTTTATCTCATTTGGTCTTTAATTATCCTTGTAATGTGGATGTTACTATTTTACACACGTTATATAAATGAGAAAACTGTAAGATAGGTCAATTAAGCAGTTTTCCCAAAGTAGAAAAGTTATTAATTGGTGAAGTCGGATTTCAAACCCCAGAAATCTGATTTCAGAACCTTAGCTCTAGTCCCCTTAGTCAGAACTGGGATTCAGGATTCAATTGCTGATTTGTGTCATTCTCTTTTATTTATAACTTAAGCTTGAAATCAGTGCTCCAAAATCAAATGCTAGAAAAAATCCTTACATAGTATATTAGTTCACTATTGCTATTCATCAAATTAGTACCAACTTAGCAGGTTACAAGAATGCTTATTTATTATCTCACAGTTTGCATAGTTCAGTGTCTCAGGCTCAGTGAAGCTGGACTTTCTGCTTAGGGAATCAGAAGGGTGGTGAAATCAAGCTGTTGGCTAGACTATGTCTTCATCTCGGTCCAGCGTCCCTTCAAAGTTCATTTAGGTGTTGGAAAAATTTAGGTATTTTGCAGTTGTAGGTCTTACGCCCCCATTTTCTGGCTGGCTGTTGGCTGGGCACCATACTTAGCCTTTATTAGCTTCTCTCAGGTCCTGGCTATGTGGTCCTCTTATATAACATGGCAATTTACTTTGTCAAACCCAATGAGAATTTGTTTCTCCAGTCTCCAAAACATACTTATATGACATAATCAAAATAACAAAGATCACAAGGTACTGCTGTGAACATTATGTGGACAAACTGGACATCTTAGAAATCTAAACAGCCTGATAAGGAGTAAGAAGATTGAATCAATAATCAAAAATTTCCTAATAAATTCACACCAGATAATATTATGGCTGAATTTTACCAAACATTTAAGGAATAATTAACTCAATCCTTCTCAAACCTTTCCAAAAAATGGAAGAGGCTAGAACCCTCCAAACTCACTTTGTAAGACAAGTGTTACACTGATACCAAAGCCAGATAAAGCCACTACAAGACGAGAAAGCTAGAAGCTAGTGTCTCTGATGAATACAGATACAAAAATTCTCAACAAAATACAAGCAAACTGAATTCATCAGCACATTAAAAGGATCACATCTCATGATAAAGTGGGATTTATCACTGGCATGCAAGAATGATTCAATGTATGCAAATAAATAAGTGTGATAGAGCACATGAAAAATAAAAATCATGTGACTATCTCAACAAATTTAATAACCTTTTATGATAGAAATTCTGAAACCAAGTGGATATAGACTGAACATACATCAAGACAGTAAATGCTATATATGACAAACCCACAGATAACATCATACTCAACAGTGAAAGGTTAAAACCTTTCCCCTAAGATTTGGAACACAAGAATGCCCACTCTTACCACTCCTATTCAACATCATATTGAAAGTCTGAGTCAGAGCAATCAGAAAAAACATGCATCAAGCATCCAAATTGTAAAGGAAGAGGTAAATTGTCTTTGTTTGCTGATTGTATAATTTTTCATCTAGAAAATCCCAAACACTCTATCACAAAACTGTTAGAACTAATTAATAGATTCAGGAAAGTTTCAAGATACAAGGTAAACATACAAAAATAAGTTGCATTTCTAAGCACTAACAATAAATTCTCTGAAAGAAAAATAAAATGCTTATTTATAATAGCATTAAAACAATATAATACTTAGGAATATATTAAACTAAGGGAGTAAAAGATATGGGTACCAGAAACTATGACAATGATGAAAGAAATATGAAAAGACTCAAATAAATGGAAATATAGTTTATGTTTCTAAGTCAGTTTATAAAATGTCCACACTATTCAAAGCCATCTATACATTTAATATAATTTATCAAAGGTCCAATAGCACTCTTTACAGAAATAGAACTAATGAACCATACAGACTCTGAATAGCCAAAGAAATCCTGAGAAAGAATAATGCTGGAATCATCACATTTTCTGACTTCAAATTGCATTATAAAGTGATAGTAATCAAAACTGTATGATATGGTATAAAACAGACACATGACCAAATGAACAGAATAAGGAACACAGAAATAAACTCATAAAATATTGTCAACTAATACTTTACAAAGCAGCCAAGCATAGTCACTAGGAAAAGAAAAAATCTTTTCAATAAATAGTATTGGGAGAATCGGATATCTACATACAAACAAGTAAAATTGGACCCCTATCTCACACCACAAAAAATTTAACTTGAAATGGATTGAAGATTAAATATAAAACCTGAAATAATAAAATGCCTAGAGGAAAAAAGAGGTGAACCCTCTTTAACATTGGTTTTAGTAATGATTTTTTTGATATGCTACACACACACACACACACACACACACAAAAAAAAAAAACACCTATGAAGACAAAAATTAACGGTGGGTTATATAAAACTAAAATGCTCAGCACAGGAAAAGAAACAATCAGCAAAATAAAAAGGCACACTATGATTGGAGAAAATATTTGCCCAACCAATTAGCTTATAAGAGGTTAATATCCAAAATGTATAAAAAATACATATAATTCAATAGTAAAATGACAATCTGATTATAAATGGACAGATGAATAAATAAAAACAGAAGATAACAAATGCTGGAAAGGACATGGAGAAAAAGGAACCCTGGTTCATTGTTGGTAGGAATGTAAATTGGCACAGCCACCATAAATAATAGAATGGATATTCCTCAAAATATTAAAAATAAAACTACCATATCATTCAGCAAACTTCTGGGTATGTATACAAAAGAGTTGAAATCATTATCTTGAAGAGATATTTGAATTCTGATTTTCATTGCAATATTATTCAATAGCCAAGTCATATGGAAACCTCGTGTTTACTCTAGCTCTGTGACTGCTGGCCTCCATCTTGGCTGGGTTAATTTGCATATAGCCACTCTGATTGGCTGGTGGGCGTGGCTTAGGCATTCCAGAGAAATGGTCAATTTCAATATTATTCTTTTATTAGTTTACATAATTATATATACAGATATATATATGTGTGTGTGTGTGTGTGTGTGTGAGAGAGAGAGAGAGAGAGAGAAAGAGATGATATTTATTCATAAGAAAAAAGGAAGCCCTGCCATTTGCAAAAACATGGGTGACTTTGTGGGCATTATGCTTAGTAAAATATATCAGACAGACAAGGAAAATACTGTGTGATCTCATTTATGTGTGGAATCTAAAAACATCAAACTCGCAGAAAATTTATTGCCAGGTATTGAGACATGGGGAAATGGGGTAATATTGGTCAAATGGTATAAACTTTCAGTTATAAGATAGATAATATCTGGAAATCCAATGTACAATATGGTGACTATAGTTAACAATACTGTGTTGTATATTTGAAAGCTGCTCTGAGAGTAGAGCTTTAATGTTATCTCCATAACAACAACAAAATGGTAATTATGTGAGGTAAAGGACTTGCTAATTAACCTTATTGTGTTAATCATTTTGTAACATAGATGCATCAAACATCAAATTCCACTGATTTAAATATTAATATTTTTCAAAAACACCCTCACAGAAACATGTGAAATAATTCTGGGCCAAAAATCTTGGCACCATAGCCCAGTTACATTGACACGTAAAATTACATATAATACCCACCCATCCATTCTGATTTTGGACAGAATCATTCAATCATTGTATTGTTGTTGTTGTTGTTGTTGTTTTAACAGAGTGTCAAACTTTTTAACTTTTCAGTTTTTAGTTTGAAAATTCATGATTTATGGGACACCAATGCAGAATGCCTCAGAGTGAACCATGTAATCATTGAGTATATCTTCAGGCAATTACAAAGAAAGGTCAAGGCAAAGCTCCTGTTGAGTACTAAAATCATGTTGAATTTAAAGTAAAAGTTGCCTCAACCCTGGTGAGACTCATCCTGCCTCACTAGAGTTCATTGCAATGGATCACCCAAGTTCTATTTGATATATAAATCTATCAGCTAAAAATATTTAGAGATTGCCGGCAGCATCCCAGCCTCAGTGGTAGGGAAACACAATATGGATGTTATCCTTGAAGAACTAACCATCTAGTAAGGGGAAAAAGTAGACCCCAATACAGGGTCATATGCACATATCCACACACATCCCTAGTAAATGTTTTTAATCATTTATAGGATGAGGCTCTCAATAATTAAAAAATAAGTAAATAATAATAATAATAATAATAATAATAATAATAAAGGATCCTCAGCCATAGCTCTCATTTTTTCTGGAGCAAAGGACATTAATCCTAGGATGGAAAGATGAATGAGTTGGAAGTTTGAAGGATACTGGACATGAAGCAATGGCAACAAAAATAAGACGAGGAGACTGCCATTGCGCATTTGGGAGTCCATGGAAGATAACTCGAGGGAGAACAAACGTTATAATGATGAAAGTTCCAAGTTTCACAAAATTTGCAAATGCCATTTACAGTTCATTTTACCTGTTAATTCAGTGAACTATAAATGCTGAAATATTTATAAAAGTTCTTCAGACAGTTAATTATCTTTCAGACACAAAAGCCAAATTTCTAGCTAGAAATCATCATTTATCTGACTGACCTCTTTACTTTCTAATAATTCTCATTACCAATAATTGCAGATATTTTTCTTCCCTGAGCCATTCTACACAAGGTAAAACACAATTTAATGGATCATAGGAACTCCTGTGTACTTAATAAGAAACAGACAAAAAAAAATTTCTCCATGAACTCAAGATTCACTACCAAGCTGGGATGACTTTCAGTCCACAACAGTTTCACAATATATGCAATCAGAATTATGTCTCACAAATATAGAAGGAAGCACAAACCCCAAATAAGCAATACCATTTACAGCATCTTATTTAAGACTAGGGCCTCTGGACTGAAACTGCCTATGGAATGCTTAGAATTTTATATGGAACATGACAAATTTATTAGTTTCTAGTTATGAATCATCTTTACTATAAGAAAATAATGTACAGTCCATCTGGGGTAGTATCAACTCATTAAGAACAGTGAAAATTTAAGTAAGAAATGTAAGATATATAAGGAAAATAAAGTTTTGTTTAATGAAGGTGACAATAAAGATAAAGAAAATACAATGTGATGATGGCTGTCTTCCATCTTAACATAATCAGATTTTGCAAGGGTTATTTGATTAGACCAGGTATGACAATCTTATTTGGAGGGAATTTCTAGCAATTTATTTTTCCCTAATGCCTCTTTTTCAATCATTCTATTTAAAAAACAAACAAACAAACAAACAAACAAACAAAAACACAGATGTTTTTTCTCCTGAGAAGCATATTCCTCCTATTCCTTGCCATAAAATGAATTTCTAGCCTCGTATGTTGATAGCACTCACTTATAACCATCACTCCTATAAAAGGCTGCAGATCGATTTCAGGATTTCTGTACCATTCACCAAGTAGAAGTTACAGCTAATCCAAGCTGTTCTATTTTCAAGGGCATTGCTGTTTTGCAGGGCATAATGCTGGTTTTCTTGTCTTAGCAATGCCGCCTTCAGTTATTTTTGTGATCTTGATCCTCCTGAATTCTTTTCTGTAGAGATTTAAAACAGTATTTCTTTTGTCCTGGCTTTCCTCTTGAGTTTAAAATAGCATTTTGACTTTGAGTGTTTTATGTGTACATAACAAAGAAACCTGAACACTTTCTTTGTGATGTGATTTAGTTATATTCTTTAAAGGGAGATTTAAAAAAGGAAGTCCTTGTGCTATAATAGAAATAATATACCTTTCTTATGTCTAAAATAAAAACATCTGTCAACCAGTTCTTTAATAATGTTGATATACCATATGTATTCTAATTAATAATTAAATGACAATTTTTATTCAAAACTTATGTATTGTTTACATATCTTTATATAGCAATGACCTATTGAACCAAGGTGAGGATCTCCTGCTTTAATTTTACTAAATATTTCAACTCCTATACTGGGATACATAGCACACAAATGTATCAGCCTGTCACATGTATTATCCTTTTGGTTTTGTAGGCATTTTTCTACTCTGTCTACAAATAAATTTTTCTAAAAAAAAAAAAATCAAAAAAGGCCAAGACCTTGACCTGTGTTTCAATAAACGGTCCTAATACATCTTACTAGATGGACAATAACATTATAAACCTCCCTTGGGCCCCAAGATACTGCCAATTGGACACCCTGACCTCTTTTACAACAAGGAAATGAAAACATTCAGCACTATATCTGTAACAGGAGGCCTCTGATGGATTTAGTTATACAAGGTTAGAGCTGTCAATTGGAAATGCCTAGTCTACTTCAGTTCCAATCACCTTTCTCATTTTTCTTCAGCAAGTAAAAAAAATTAAAACTATTCAAGACAATAAAGAAGCTTTTCTCTAATAAACCAGAGATTGTCAACCTTTTTGTCTCATGACACACATAAACTAATTACTAAAATTCTGCAGTACACCAAAAATATATTTTTTGTCAATGTGACAAAAAAAGTGGTACAATTTTGATTCATTCACATTTGTTGGCTGCTGATCACACACACACACACACACACACACACATCTAATCTAATAAAAGAGTAGTATGCAAATGAACCCTCCATTACACCCACAAGCCACGCCTACCAACCAATCAGGAGCAAGTATGCAAATTAACTAAGATGGCAGCAGTCACGGAGCTGGAGTTGCCCTGGGCAATGGAGGAATCCAGGGTCCTGTGGGCCCTGAGCTCTACTCAAGGCTACAAAGTTTCAATTATAGAAAATAAACAAACCCCAGATACCTGCTTCCGGCCAGGCACCCCAGTAGGGACCCGAACCCTGAAGGGGCTGTGGGAAGCCTGAAATGTCCCTCTGTCCCTCACCCAGGCTGACCACACCCCCATGGAGTGAGGGTCCCTACTGGGGGGCTTGGCAAGCCTGCAAACAGCCATCAGCCCCTCACCCATGCTGGCCAGGCACACCTGCAGATGGACATCCCCCAAGGGATCCCAGACTGCGAGAGGGCACAGGCCGAGCTGAGGAACCACCTCCACCCTGGAGTGCACAAATTTTGTGCACCGGGCCTCTAGTATATATATATTTGACAATCTAAGGGAAGAGAGGTCATTGCTCCTGACTAAATAGTCAGGTAGTGCATGTTTTAAACATGCCTGCAGCACACCAATTGAAAATTGCTGCTCTAAACTAACAAAAGATGAAAATGGCAACATGAGCTGGTTTTCCTTTTAAGTCATTTGTTTAGCCATGAACATTGTGTACCTTATTCTGAAACTAAATAATTGCATAAGATTATGCTATAATGCTGAAAGGTTGAAAATATGATCATTAATTTCTCTCAAGGAAGAGAACATAGGTTCCTTCAATCCTTAAGACTGAATGTATTTCAAAATCCCTGGATGGAAATTCCAGAATAGGTTAATTTAGAAAGCAGTTATTATCCTACAATTAAAATGTATTCTCACCTAACCAGTTTGGCTCAGTGGATAGAGTGTTGGCCTACAGACTGAAGGGTCTCAAGTTCGATTCTGGTCAAGGGCATGTACCTTGGTTGCGGGCACATCCCCAGTAGGAGTTGTGCAGGAGGCAGCTGATCAATGTTTCTCTCTCATCGATGTTTCTAACTCTCTGTTCCTCTCCCTTCCTCTCTATAAAAAATCAATAAAATATATTTTAAAATATTAAAATGTATTCTCAATGTCTAAGAAAACTCTATGGCAGAAATGTAAGTCCATTTCTTCACTTGGTATCTCTCATAATTTTAAAAATGCTTTTTCCACATGTTAAAATGGTGAATTTCTGTAATTATAAACCAACTAGAGGACCAGTGCACAGATTTGTGTGCTGGTGGGGTTCCTTGGACTGACCTGCAGCCTCTCACAATCCGGGACCCCACATGGCCAGAGAAGGACCATGGGAGGGATCCAGGGCATGTCTGGCCTATCTCACCCAGTCCCCATTTGGGCCAGTCAGGGCCAGGGAGGGACCACTGGAGGACTCCAGGGTGTGTCCTGTCTTTCCCAGTCCCCATTACCCAGACCCCAGCAGCAAGCTAACCTACCAGTAGAGCATCTACCCCCTGTTGGTCAGTGTACATCATAGCAACTGGTCAAATGGTCAGACACTTAGGCTTTTATATATATAGATGATTATAATCACAACTAATCAATAAATAGTCATGTGAGCCTGTTTATAAAGAATTCATATTTTTAGAATTGTTTCATATGTATAATATATACAAATATATATAAAAAGAGTGAAAAAATTCATGAGTGAGAAAATAACTATATGTCATTGTTACTACCATTAGTGCCAATTAGTATATTAAGGAAAAAACTTACAATCTAATCTAATAAAAGAGAACCATGCAAATTGACTGCACCTCTGCAATCCCAAGCCACACCCTCCAGCCAAACAGAGTGACTATATGCAAATTAACCCAATCAAGATGGCAGCTGGCAGCCATGGAGATGGAGCAAGCAGGAGTCTTGGTTGTTCCTGTGATGGAGGAAGCCAACCTTCCTGCCTGCCCTGCCTGGCTGCGGCTTCCGCTCAAGGAAACAAAGTTTCAATTATAAAAGATACATAAATCCCAGATACCTGCTTCCAATCAGCCTTGCTGGGAGCTTGGGTTACTGGGGTCCTTGGCCAGCTTGCAAACATCCATCAGCCCCTCATTCAGGCTGGCCAGGCACCCAAGCAGCACCTCTACCCTGATCTGGGACACCCTTCAGGGCAAACCAGCCAGCCTCCACCCTTGCACCAGGCTCTATCCTATATAATAAAAGTGTAATATGCAAATTGACCATAACAGCAGAACCACTGGGAATGACTGGTCACTATGACACACACTGGCCACCAGGGGGCAGATGCTTAATGCAGGAGCTGCCCCTTGGTGGTCAGTGAGCTCTCACAGTCTCACAGGGAGAGCTCTGCTCAGCCACAAGCCAGACTGATGGCTGCCAGTACAGCAGTGGTGGCAGGAGCCTCTCCTGCCTCCTTAGCAGTGCTAAGGATGTCCAATTGCAGCTTAGGCCTGCTCCCTACTGGCAAGTGGACATCCCCTGAGGGCTCCTGGGTGGCCAGAGGGATGTCTGACTGCCAGCTTAGTGCCGATCCAAGTGGACATCCCCCAAGGGGTCCTAGACTGTGAGAGGGTACAGGCTAGGCTGAGGGACCCCCCACAGTGCACAAATTTTTTGTGCACTGGGCCTCTAGTGTAAGTATAAAAGCCAGAGATAAGATTAAGAGCAGCACATGAATGTAGACAAAAATGAACAGGAAGTAACTTAAGGAATTTGACCTACATTTATGGGAGAACCCAGTGTCCATCGGGAGTACATAAAAGTATAAGAGTGATTTGGGGTCTAAGATCTCAAAGATGAGGAGATAGTCCAGCACTGCTATTGGGTGGGGTGAGGTGAAGCCTGGAGTAGAAAGACGTTCATATGTGGAAAGGAGAGAGCAGGATGTGTTCTAGGAACTAAGAGAAGTTGTGACCACAACTAGTGAGACCAGGGGAGCAAGGAAGATAGGTTAGATAGATGGTAGATAGGACCTTGTAAGTCATACAAAAAGATTAGGACTCTATTCTAACCACAGTAGGGACCTTATGGTAGGCTTTTAAACTTCATAATCAGATTTGATCTTTAGGAATATCCCCATGTCTGTATTGTGGTAAGTGGATAGAAGATCAGGGTCTATAACACAGGATTACAATATAATATTTAGCAGGCATTAATGCATTTGAAGATGATAATGGCCTTAAGTAGTAAGTGTCATTGAGAGTACAGTGCAGCCAGTGGATTCCAGAGATATACTGATATATTTGCATAGGAGTATGAAAGGAAGACAGAGATGATAAGAACAGTGCTCAGGTCTTTCTTGGACAACTCACTGGTGGGTAGGTTGTGCCATTCTCTGACAAAATAGACTTTAAAAAAAAGTGCAATTGTCAAGGGTGTGTTGGTGGGGAGTAGAAGGTAGCAGAGAAGATAAGTTTATATGTGGATGTATGGAGTAGGATGTTCCGTGGGTCATCCAAGTGATCCTAGTCTGTAAATAGTTATGTAAATAGATACAAGAATTAGGAGGAGAATCTTCATTCAAGTTAAAGACTATCAAATTCATTCTTAAATAAATGTAATTGAAGATAGGAATGGATGAAACCTCTCAGAATGATTGTGGAGAAAGAAAAGAAAGTAATTCTGAAGACAGATCATAAGAAACATTGATGTTTAAATAGCAGGCTAAGATGGGCTCTGCTGGTGTGGCTCAGTGGTTGAGCATCAACCTATAAGCCAGAAGGTCACGTTTCATTCCTGATTGGAGCACAGTAGAAGGCATGCAGGAGGCAGCGGATCAATGATTCTCTCTCATCATTGATGTTTCTATCTTTCTTTCCCTCTCCCTTCCTCTCTGAAGTCAATAAAAAATATTTAAAAAGAAAAAAAATAGCAAGCTAAGAAAAAAGAAAAGTCTGAGAAAGGACCATCAGAAAAGCAGAAGGAAAACTTCTTTATAAAATGTACTATAGAAAAGGAGAGATTTTTGTATTGCATGGGCTAATCTGAAGAGTGTTACCATAATATGTTGGAAAATGAATAAAAACAAACAGCAATACTTGGAGGAAGAAATATCAGGGGAAAAGGATGATAATGAATCACATTCATTTATTCATTCATCCATTGACACATTCAGGAGCTTCCTTCTACGTATTCATTGTGAAGGACTATAAAAGACATTGCAGCAAACATAAACATAAATCAAGCAGAGTAGAGTCTGGCTTTCAGGAGCTTATACACTATGGTAAGAGAGGAGATGTGCTTTCATAAATAATTTAAAGTAGAACAGGACATGTTTCCTAAAGAATGCACAGAAGACATACTAAAGACGGTCAGAAAAAGAATACACAGCACTGCCACAAGGTCAGGCTCGATGTAGGCTTTCACTATATATATATATATATATATATATATATATATATATATATATATATATATATGGACTCAATATGTGCCATTAAGCTGGAGAGTTTAAAAAAGGCTTTCTGTAGCAGTTGACATTGGCCATTAATATAGAAAAATTCCTGATATTTAAATATAAGAGAAAGGATTTAGATAAATCAGTGGCAGGTACAAGGGCAGCAGCTGAAGCACCTTAATATGGAACAAAGATCTGAGAAATGTATTTACTTAAAAATATTTGAGCATATGTCTATATTAACCTCAAGTTAGAAACTAAAAAACAAAACAAAACAAAAGCACCTCATGATGGCAAATTCACTGACCAAGAGCTAAAATTACTAAGGGTCATATTAATTCAGCAATGTATAGTGTCAAAATGCTTTTGAATACCTTTCATTTTCAATCCTCTAAGACAACATTTCTAATCAGGATAGTCATTTTCACATGTGTAAATCCAGATCGAGTGGTGAAACGTAACTGAATCAGAGTCTTTGCACTGCTCTAGACCATATGTTTTAGAATGTTCTAGGAATTTTTATAATGAAATTCTCAATAACTTTAGAGTAATTAAAAATGTATAAAGCCATTAAGAGGAGATTTTAATTCTGGCCCTATCAGGCGAGAGTAAAAGTTTCTCAGTGAGCGAGTAGAGTATGTGTGTGTTGAGTTCTATGTCTTGTACATGCTGAGGGCTTCAGAATGACTTGACTGAGGTGGTCTAAACTGAACAGCATCAGTAGAGGCTGTGCATAGCAGCTGGAGGACTTACCAAAACACAGAGAGGACATTAGAGTGATCATCGGTTTGAGTGATGGTTGGGACACCTACTTTCTCACCCTAGGTTCATGGTTTCATCTGTCTGTTCCTCATTCCCACAATATTGGTTTTTATCCTACGGAGTATTATAATATCATTTGTAGGCATGTGAGGGGAATAGATGGGAAAATGACAATAAAGTTAGAGACCTCTTTGGAAGACAGTCATCCAATGAGAAGATCTGTGTGGTCTTTCTATACTTTCCAGAATGTGTGCATATTTATACTGTGCATAGAATTCTGTGATATGTCATTCAGTTCTAGCTACTCAACATGCTATACCTAAGTATAATTTATTCATGTTTTCATACAATTCTTAAAATTCATAGTTCAACATCCAAAGACCCTCCTTTTATATGAAGAATGCCTTTTAACGGAGATGTCTGAATTTTAAAATAGCCCAAACAAGATTCTTTTTGAGTAAGAAATATATCTTTTGTTCTATCTTCTTAAAATATCATCACAGAAAGTAGTAAAATTACTTAAATTTCTAATGAACATTCTCAAATATACACCACAACTTTTATTTTATGGACTTTTATATGGTATAAATATATGACAGCACTTATATATTTTATATCTTACTCAATGTTAATATGCTAAGGATATATATATATATATTACAGTTTTAAATGCTTACCCTTGATATGTATTGCAATCAAATGCAAAATTCCTAAGTAAAAAGTGATATAACATCCCTCTTGGGTTGACATGAAATGCCTTTTCTAAATTGGACTGTGAATTTTCCAGGTTGACTTAGTGAAAGTTTGCTATGTATTTGTGTATGTTGTTCTGCAGGAAAATAGATCTAGGTCATTTTAGTGACATAAACCAAAAGCTGAGTTGCCTTGCTGCCTTCTAAAAGTTACTATATATAGAACTCTTTAATGTATCTTTAAATAAAGATCAAAAGTGGGACTGTTCCCATTGAAATATCATATGGAAATCCATTCAAGCTAAAGATGAAGAGAGTTAGAGTGACACGAATTTTCATCAAATAAAAATAGTTTGACTACTTACTTAACCTTCCAAAGTCATGCCGGGAAGTACATGTCAGGCTGGGAAAGTATGAGGAGGGAAATGTGCTTTAGCTACTACTATACCCTTAGCACCTACTATGGCATCTAGCCTGTGGTAGATTCTTGACAAATATGCCCCTACCTGGGATGCAGATGGACATGTTACCTTCTCTCTGACCTCTGAATGTGAGTTTGAATGGCCTGCTGGATGTGTCAGAACCACACCCGCCAGGCACTGCCCTGGAGATGTAAGTTTCAGCCAAACTTAGAATTTTATTCCTCCTATTTCTTTCCATTGTGATACCAACTTCAGGCAAATTCTCTCAAATTCTGCTGCTCTAAACTGATTCTAGATTTTACTTCCGATCAGCAAGTTGCACAATCTTTTTCTAGGGTGAAGCCTGTGATACTGAGTGAAGGGAGAGTGACATCGTCAGTTCCAGTTTATGCTGTGCTGTCATGCATTTTCTTTCTTTCTGGAACAATGTTTGCTCCACTTACCTGTCAGCATCTCAACTTAGCTCACCTTTTCAACCACACTTTCATACATGTAAGATGTCAGCAGTATCCCCAAGAGTTCTAGGGTCTGCTTTGATTATATAAAAAGGAAAACAGCCTGGCTGGTTTAGCTCAGTCGGTAGAGCATTGGCCTGTGGTCTGACGGGTCATGAGTTCAGTTCCAGTCCAGGACATATAACTTGTTTGCAGGCTTGATTCCCAGTCCCAGTCTGGGCTCATGTGAGAGGCAACCAATCCATGTGTCTCTCTCACAGCAGTATTTCTCTCTCTCCCCCTTCCTCCCACTCTCTCTAAAAATCAATGGAAAAATGGTGAGGATTAACAACAAAAAAGGAAAATAATATTTAATATCATCACCTAGACAATAGCATTATGCATACCAGTAAGAGCAAATTTAAGGCAAAAACTGCAAAAGGATGTCACTTAGTCCAGGAAGCTTTTTCAACAAGGAAGATTGGCTAATAAGCCTTAATTCACTCTTCAAAGCCCTAGGCTCATTATGTTTAGTGTTCCTAAATACATAAAGTGATACTGTCAGCCTTCTAAATTTAGAAAATTGCTAATGTCAGAGTGAGTGTAAGAGGATTTCTGCTTTCTGGAAATGGTTAAGTTATTCACACCACCCTTCCCTCACCAAAAATAACTTAAACTACCTTATGAAACACTTTTAAATGTTTTCTTAAAAGCAAAGTAATATCAAAAGATGATAAGAAGTAGTTAGGATAAAACTTAAAGGAAATGGGGAACCTCAGGTGTAAGTGACGATGAAAGCTTTGTTTACCTGACTGACATTTGCTGATCCTAGATAATTTGAACTTCTGTCTTAAAAGCCTTATAGGCAAGAGAAATAAAAACCAAACTCAATGCAGTGAAGTCATATATAGGAAACTTAACACAATAAGCTAGGACCCCAAAGGCTAACTCCTCATGGTATGATACTAAAAATAAATACCCAACATGTAGTCTCAAACCTTAAACTTCCATTTAGGTATTCCTGAGCATGTAAATGTGGACAATAAAGAACTTGAACTACATTTATGGGATAATCTGGTATTCTTCAAAAGTACATAAGAATTTAAGAGTGATGTGGGGAATAAGATCTGGACGATAAAGAGAAGGAAGCCTAGCACCACTATTGAGTAAGGCTGGGGTGGAACTTGGAGTAGGCAAGGATGCAGATGTGGGAAGGAGAGAGCAGGATGTGTTCCAGATACCAAGCGAAGTATATTTCCCAAAGCATTTGATGACATACCTGTCTTTTAGTCACATGTCTTTCCAACTTATTTTTATTTAGGCAAAATCTCTATATTAACAATAATTAGATGAGATTCAGTAAGATAAATTACTTAGATTTCAATTGAAATCAAAATGTACTTACTTGGGCACCTAAAAATCTTGTCTTTTTAAGTGTTTCAACATATACTTTTAAAAATGCTTTCTTATAAAGACGAATCCATTGGAATAGTTTGTTTTTAGACAAGAAAAATATGAGTTATTACAGTTAGTTACCAAATAAAGATCTGCCCAGGGTGAAGAGGATGGCAATAGTTAGACTAACAATTCTTTCTTAAATGAAAACATATATCTAGTACTAAGTGGAACCTCACCCAGAACTGCTAATCCTGACTCTGATTGCTTCCTGTGCATAAGCATTTAGACAATCTTTTAACCCCCATACTGCCTGCACAATGACTGCTAACCCATAAGAATAATTCCTCAATTCCCACTTCCAGAATCATCTCCCATACCTGCAAAGCTAAGTGAACTTTGATAGGTCCCCTTTGTTGTTCCCCTTCCCTAAGTTAGACTCTCCGGAAGAAACTTCTCATGCCTGACACAGGAGTAAAGGACTTTGCTAGCAATGATCTGGTTGAGTTTCTCCCATACATTACAGTAAATAAGCAAGTCACATGGCCACACTCAAATCGAGAAAATTGGAAATATATTCAGTCTTGATGGGAGGAAATGCAAAGTTTCATGGCAAAGGGCATGACTAAACACAAAAAAGGTTGAAGAATCAGGGCTAACTTTCAGTTTCCTGTCCAGCATCTTAGAAGCTTAGAAGTAGTCACCACTCCACCTGAACCACAAGTAAAAAGCTGAACAAATTAAAAGTGAACGTTCTCACTAGATCTCTAAGAGACATGAGGTCACAGGGAAGCCACTGCCCCTAAATTAGAGAGACTGAAAGAGAATGCAGAACATCACAACCTCCCAGAACAGAAACCTCTGTTAGAACCAGTGTGTAGAGGTGGAGAGAAGGGACATGGGTAGGAAAATCTGAATTGTAATTGACAAAATGCTGGAGCCTCCATGTGTATTATTATAAGAGTAAAGTTTCCAATAGGGTGGAGTCACTGGGGGCCTTTATACCATAGTCAGTTTTATATCCTGAAGCCCTACTAGGTTGTTATGTGAATATCAAAGAACTACCTCCTGTTTTTGGCAGCAGAAGAGAAACTATTTAAAAATGTACCAGAGCATTTGTTTTTAGTAAGGGCTTCCCTCAAAAGGAGCTGTTTAAACTGCTGGAGATGTGTCAGATCCTACCTGACCAGGGAGAGGAGAAATACCCAGTTCCCAATCCTTTTAGCCATTCTATCCTGCCTAAAGGGAGGGGAAAAGACTAAGAAGCAGGATTTTGAGGGCAGTGAACTGCTGTGCATGATTCCATAAGCGTGGGTACATGTCATTAAAATGTGTCCAAACTCACCAAGAGTGAAACCTAATATGAAGTACAGGCTGGGTGATGATGATGTGTCAGTGTCAGCTCATCAGTTGTAACACGTGGCATTCGGTTGGGGGATGCTGATAATGGAAGAGGCTCTGCGCTTGTAGATGCAGGGAGTATGTGAGAAATATCTCTACCTTCTCAGTTTTCTATGATCCCGAAACTGCTTTAAAAAATAAAGTCTATTAACAATAAAATGTAAAGAGAATCAGGGATATAATGGTTTGGGTTTGGGAGCAAATTCCAAAGGTATCAGTGATTAGAGAGATGTCCACAGTTTTATTTCTGCTGAACACCTCCTCATTTCCTCTTTGCATCCACTTCCTGTTATTTCCTGGAAAATCCCTATCTGTGTAGGGGAAAAGAGAGAGGGGGGGTGGAATATAAAAGAGAGAGGTAGGGAGGGAAGGAGGGGAGAATGACCATGGAAGAAGAAGAGGAGAGAAGCGGTACTGCCAGTTTCTTTTAAATTACCTTGTAATTATATTCTTACATTTGTGCTATTAGGCCGTGACACACAAACAAGATGTTCTGTGTAAATTAAAAACATCACTGCTTTAACCAATTTAAGTTTTGGCATTCACACTAATAACAGTAGATAAACAGCCAAAACCCAGACTATTAGAAAGAAAAATAAGTTTGGAGACGAGAGAAGCTGGTTCGGTAATACAGAACAGAAAGTGTTTGTCATTTAAAATAGATGCTTTTCTTATTGTTGTTGACAGATTAGTCACCATGAGACATTTCATTATCTGGGCCCAATGTGGGAGGGAAGTGCAAAGTAAGGTCTAGAATGCCAGTGGGACAGAGTTTTGGGAGTGAGACACAGAGGTGCAAGCCTCCTGTCCACCTGCGGTGTTTAGAAATGTCTTACTTTTGAGGTCAGAGCCTTGTGATCCTATTCTTCTTTATGCTCAACCACAGGCACATGGATCTATTCCCCAGGACTCTTTCATTCTAGGAAATAGAAATCTATGCAGACCTTTTGCCTCGTTTCTTTTCAGTGTATTTTCCTTAACCTTGAACTTACTTAAAGGATTCTTATCTCCTTAAAGATATAATGCAAAGGAGGAGCAAAATCTTTGGAAAATAAACCTAAGAGAGTCGTTAAAAAAACACTCTATTTTGTGTTACTGTGTTTCTATTGGAAACACGTTTGAATGCCTAGGCTTGGTAAATAGGCTTTCAATATAAAGAATGATTAGATTGACCTCTATATATAATTAAACAGCTGACTGACTATCCCAAAAATTTCCTCACTACCAAACACCAAGAAATATTGGCATAAAATAATAAACACCCCCTTTAAGTGCACAGAGGAGCTCTTAACGAGGTAGGAAGCAGTTCTTGGAGCCTTAAAACTGGGAGGGAACATGAAGATAAGATGCAGCTGTCCTGCGGGATGCCTGCCACCCCTCACCACAAGGACCCTGTGCCTCAGCTCCTGCAGGCCTCACTGCTGTCGGGAGATGCACTAGTAGCTAAGCAGGCAGGGGGAGCGCGGGCAGGATGGGTCCACGGGTTGTGCTGGGTGGTCGTGAGAAACAGAAAAGAGGCCTGAGGAGCCCTCTACATCTTATCTTCTAGAAAACTCTGTCCCAAGTTGGATTTCTTCATGATGCTATGCAAAGTATGAAACAGAGATAAAATTAAACCTATAGGAAGATATAAGAAAGAGGATCAGGAGTTTGAATTCATTCTATTTACAATACAAAATTTTGTTTAAATATCTCAAAATGACAAGTGAAAATTTTGAAATTATTTTTTATAAACATCTCTACGAGGAAAAAAACAGCTGAAATGTAATTTAAGAATTAAGTTTTCCAGAAGAGCCCATAACAATTGGAGCAGAAGCAGAATATTTTTTAAAATGTCGATGAGATGACAAACAAGACTCCTTACACAAATCAAATGCATTCCAGGCAGAATTAATATAAAGTGTAGGCTGGCATAACATTTGAATTTTATATATAAATTTTAAAATTTATAAAATCTTCTAGGCAGAGGGAGGGGCAGCAGGATGTATTGTTACCTAATAATATTCACAGATTAGGCTGTCTTCAAAATTCAGACCTAAAATCTAGGCTTGAAGTTAAAGTGAGACAACAGGATACAGAAATGATTATCTAATATCCTCTCAAATAGATAAGATAAAACTTTGGAAAAATAAGAACATTGGGAGGAATCATATCAAAATATTAGCAGTGGTTGCCTCTCACTGGTGAACATTTTCTTAATGCATGTTATTATATGATTTTTTTTACTACTTCCCAAATGTTCTTAGTCATGTATAGTGCTAATAATTAGGAAAATACAGTTAAAAAGCAAAGAAAAGCATGTTTTTCACTACCATTCTTCCAGGCTAAGATATACCAAGATCGTAAAGTTCTGAAGCCTGTGACACACCGATCCAGCATTGACTGAATTTCAAAAACTTACCATAAGCTTCCTACAGTCCAAAAACTCTTAAAACACTGTCTGGGACGTTTTGGACTCATAAAAGCAAACATGGCTTAGAAAACACGATTTTTCTTGACAACGAAGACTTAAAATTTCTGCAGATGCAACGATTTGTCACAACAAAATACCCTCCTCCTGTGAGTCGTGCAGCTTGCCCTGCGTCCATTTTGTGCTGCTTCTGCTGGGGTGAGAGTGACCATAAAGAACCATCTCCCCAGCACTGCTGGGCTTGAGTTCTGTGAAGGACAGTGTGAAAGTGACACAATTTACTTTATAGGTGATACAATAACATTACAGTAAGAGCTGTAAGTCTTCTAAGGTAAGAATTGTAAAATTAGCCCTGACCGGTTTGGCTCAGCAGATAGAGCATTGGCCTGCGGACTGAAAGGTCCCAGGTTCGATTCCGGTCAAGGGCATGTACCTTGGTTGCATGCACATCCCCATTAGGAGGTGTGCAGGAGGCAGCTGATCGATGTTTCTCTCTCATCGATGTTTCTAACTCTCTATCCCTCTTCTTCCTCTCTGTAAAAAATCAATAAAATATTTTAAAAAAAAAGAATTGCAAAAATTACAACTAAAGGACCCACTATAGCTTATATGCATGTTTTGATCAGTTTCCATAATTGTGAAATGAATTAGTGGTCAAAGTTTAAAATTCAGATCGTCTTCAACATATTCTTGGTTTGGAGGCTTCTCTTATAAAACAAACAAAAGAAGTTACTGACGAGCAATTTGCTGGAGGTTAGTTTCGCTGCTCCTGTTTCAGGCAGGTCTCTGTCCCGCAGGTTTCTTAAACCCTCCCTTACCCATTCATGTTAACTGGCTCCAGCATGCGTTGCATTGGCGAACTCTGGTTTTAAAGGCTGATGTTAATTCAAATTGACAGCTATAGGTATTCAGTGGAAAGTGGATATCGTGTAGGCATTGTGGTGTTTCTGTGAAAAACTGTTGCTGGCTTTTGATTCAGACATCCTGGATTGTGTATCGGTTAGGATGACTTTGTAGCTCAAATGGTTTCAACAAAGTTAAGTGACATCCTCAAAGCAATAAGGCCTGAGTTGAAATACATCCAAAGTTGGTCAATTCAGGGACGTAATGATGCCCTCAGAGGTCAAGCAAGCTTTTATGCTTTCTGCTTGGTCATCCTCAGAGAATTGGTCTTGCTCTCATGCTGTCTTCCCTCAAGGATACACAACTACTGCCACAGCAGAGAAAATTAACAGCAGAAGAAAGGGGCAAGCCTCTTCTTTAGATCTCTTTTTAAAAACAAAAACCTTTCCAGAATCCCTTCCTAGCAGATCTTCCTTAGTATAACACTGACTAAAACTGTGCCCAATATCTAACAGTACACCAAACAGAGCTGTGGAGAGAGGAGTACCTGTGACGAGCTTAGGAAATTCAAATTATCCCTGAGTTGGAAATAGAATAGCCTTCCCTTAGCACATGGAGGTTATCACTGGGGAAGAGTGGCACCAAGAAACCACGGGAGTATCACAAGGAAGAGACCATGAGGAGAGGGAATTGATTTTAGACCCATAACTAACAGTGTCTGCTAAGAAATAAGCAGCAGCTCTCAAGTTTTGCAATGACCTGGGGCATTTTACTTAAACGATTCTAACTTAAGGTTCTTCATTTGTAAACTAAGAATAACAATACCCCTTCCACAGACTTATTACAAATATTAAATGTTCTCATATCTGTGATGCGTGGCATTATCTAACACATCATGCGTGTTTGTTATTTTATTTTCAAAGTGCCAGATATACTTCTGAAAATTGAAAATAGTAAAAAAGTAAATTACAGAGATTTTAGAAATTTCAAATAATATAAAAGTAATTGGAGTGTTTTGAAAACCTTGGCAAAATTCTGGTTTGGATGAAGGTTTATCTTAGGATTTATCTTAACCCACCACTCAATTTTCCTCAATGAATGAGATGTCATTCAAAATTTGCTAGTGGACAATTGTGTGCCAATGAGGGTTAGTTCTTTCTCTACAGTTATGTTTTATTAAAGAGGGAAATGTACATAGGCTGCACCTTATGGACACAGCTGAAGTTTGGCTCCATTCAGTATGTGCCCCCTTTTCTCCCTGGCATTTGGATAAGCGAGAATACTTGGTTGTTTGATGTTCTACCAGAAAAGATACTTTCTGGCAAAGTACACTACAAAGCAGGTGCTACAGCATGCTCTATGGGCAGGATGACAAGTGATGGCTTCCCCAGAGTCCTAGCAAAGGACAGATTTAGTGCCTCTTGCTCTATGATGAAGAATCCACACACCAGGACTGCAGATTAAACTGCCTGTTGAAGTGAGAGTATTTGCATTTGTGCTCTCAAGAGAGCTTTCATCAAGTGGCAGGAGAGAGTAAAACTTGGAAGTCTGCACATAATACAGTCACCAAGGATGTTCCCTATCAGGAGAGCTCCAGAATCAAATTAAGACCTCGGAAAACAACAGATGTAAGAATCCAAATCCCTTTGCTTTCTAGAACGTTACTATTTCTTCCTAGAGAAAAGAAGTACAGGAACCCTGCAAAGTAATTCAGTATTAGCTGGGCATTAGGGCAGGTTCTAAATGTTCTTTACTTGTTTGCAAAATTACGCTCTCTGGAGATCATTGTCAAAGTGTATGACTTCCTGACATTTTGGTCACTTGCAGCCACAGTGATGGCACAGAGTACTTATATCAAAACAGAATACCACCACAGTCACTCAGCTTTTACTTAGTCAGGTGAGTTTCAACAGATTAAGATAATAACAATAAGGAAGAGAAAAGAAAGGAAGATGGTGCCTTTCTTGGTGAGAAGTTTGTACTTCTGTTCCCAGGTTCTTCTCCATGGACATGCCATATGGCTTTAAACAAGTCTTCTAATTTCTACTCCTGGGTTTCTTCAACTGAAAAATGAGAGTAATATCTACACTTCCTATATAATTCCTATTCTAAATAACTTTGGTATATACTAAGGTTCTGCATGACAATGATGTTTTAAAATATACTAGATTCACATAGTTTTACAAGTAACTTCTACTTGTAATCTACAAAGAACAAAGATCCAGAATACAGAAAAAAATACCAAATGCATAGATTAATATATTACTAATAATAAACAAGACAGTTTAAGACAGGAAAAACAATAGCCAATTTTATTTATGAACATAAGTTTAAAATTCATAGCTGAAATATTGTCAGTGTGATTTCAAAATGTATAAACACACTCACCACGATGTATTTATTTCACACAAGCAAAGATATTTTAATATTAGAAAATGTGTTGAGATAATTCACCTCATTGACAAATAAAAGGCAAAAAAATGCAATACTATTATTACAATATTTATAGAATAAAATATGTTTGATAAATCCAGAAGTCATTTATAACAATAAAAATAAGTTCTAAATATAACTAGGAAAAAAAGAGAGCATCATCCTATCTAATAAAAGAGTAATATGCAAATTAGTCATCACTCTGTGACAAAGATGGCAGCACCCATAGCCACAAGATGGTTGCACTCAGCCCTGAAACTGAAGTAGCCAGGCCTGTTAGTCAGACAGGTGGTGAGGGAGGCGGGGGGGGGGGGGGGGGGGAGGTGCTGAGGGGCAGAGCCAGTAATCGCAGGGACCTGGAAGGGGTGGAGCCGACGATCACAGGGGTTTGGGGGTCTTCTTCCCAGGCCTGCAGCCTCAGGCAGAGACCTCTGGGCCTGGGAAGGGGCAGAGCCAGTGATCGCAGGGGTTTGGGGGTCTTCTGCCCAGGCCTGCAGTGTGTAAGGTACTCTTCCAGATGCTTTGTGTACATCATCTAGTGTTGGTTTCATGAGGCAGACATTATCAACTTTTTGTAGAGGGCATAGAAGGTTATCAAGATTTGAAAAGTTGTTCAAGGTTACTGGGTTAGTTGGGAAGGGAACGGATATTTGGGTCTAGGTCCCCACATCCATGCTCTTCCTAATATTTCTAGGTTAGAGATATGATTAAATATAGTGAGTGAGTGTGCCCCAGTAAGGAGTTGGCTAGCACACACCAAGAATGTGAAAGTTATTGCCTAAAATATTTAAAGAATATATTTTAAATTCCAAGAAATCCCACAACACTGCATTGTGGGAATTTGTTTCTTATTATGAACAAATATCCATACTTTAGTATGAATCATGTTAATAAAAAGAGCATTTTGCTGAGATATCAGCATTGCTTTGAAATTTGACTGACTGGAAGAGAAATGGGAGCGAATATGAGGTGTAGACCTATAAAGAATGAGAGATTTCAGATAACTGAAAAAGTGAATAAAAGTACTCGAGAGCCTATAAGACAGGGAAGAAAAAAGTTAGGGTGGAAGAAGAACTCAAAAAGGAGGGCTAATGTTAATAACCAACCAGTTTATTTTTAATATATTTTATTGATTTTTTACAGAGAGGAAGGGAAAGGAATAGAGAGTTAGAAACATCGATCAGCTGCCTCCGGCACACCCCCTACTGGAGATGTGCCCACAACCAAGGTAATGCCCTTGACTGGAATCAAACCTGGGACCCTTGAATCTGCAGGCTGACACTCCACTGAGCCAAACCAGTTAGGGCTAACCAACCAGTTTTACTATGTAGTATGTATTTCTAAAATTCTGGAAGAAGCCAAGGCCCGTAAATACCAGTTAATAGAGTAAAGTCATTTGGAAACTGCATTTCTCCAACTCAGCTCATGCTCCTCTTTCTTACATGTATGAAGTCTCTCATTCATTAGGTAAATATTTCTGATATTTCCAGACTAATCTCTCCTCACCTAACCCTCATGTTTGCAGTCAATAAGGTTGGGGTAGTGGTTGGGTCAGAGAAGACAAGAGTAAAAGATAAAGATGATAAAAAACAGACAAATAAGATGAACATATTCAATTACCAACTCATCTCCACCACTTCCCTCTAAAATGTCAATTCATTATGATGTTGACTGAGTTTATCATGTGAGATTTCAGAATCAACCCTACTAACCCGCTACCTTATGCCTAGAGTCTGCTCTATCTTGATGATATTTAAAAAATACTATCAATGAGAGAAATGGTCTTCTTTGTTTTTCTATTTCTTGCTTATTTTACTTTTAGGTTAAATTGAATAAATGGATAGGATCAATGATATTGTTCTGTAAATTTAGGTTTCTGAGAAATTCTACCCATAGACACACACACACACACACACACACACATACAACTAAGCCTATTTTTTTATGTAGGGGTTTTTTCTCAATTTAGGAGGGAAATAAAAACCTTAGTCCCAACTGTCTAAGTATTTCAAATAAAATGTGATTTGCATCTGAACTAAAGGGAAATATTTTCTTTATTCAGAAAGCCTGCTTTAGACACACATTCTAAAAGATCCTGATAGCCATGTTTAAAGTATCAGAGGCCTTGGTGAGTTCATTGTTTTTTGTTTCTGGATCTACAGTTGTCTATTTTTTGGATGGTTTCCCTATTCTAGCTACTGGGTTCAAGTACCAACATCATACTTCTAAGTTATATTTCAATCCATGCTTCATATAAATGACCTGGTAGAAGATGCAATAAAAGTGTATTTTGTAATCCTGAGTCCACTCATGCTGTAATAGAAAGCATTGTGTCAGCACTTTCATTTCCATTATACACCCTATTTACTCAGAAATTATATACCGAGCCATAAAAATGTGCTTGGCTATGAGGAATTAGCTTAGCCCACGAATAAACAATTAGATAAAAACCATAAAATGTCTGAAACAATTGATTAAGATTAAAGTTTGGGATAACTGTGTATGTGACCTGGGTTCAATGTCACTTAGAGAGACTCTTTGCTATAACAAGAAAACAAGAACTAGATAAAGATTTTTAGGATAGAAGAAAAATACCTATACACAGACACAGATGCCTGCTGCTGGATATTTGTTAGGTGGGTTTCCATATATCATGGCCTTAGTTGAGAAATAAAAGAAGTTAAGCTGAGAATAAAATTGCACTTTGATGACATTTTGGTATATCAGCAGAATTTTTTATCAAAGATCAGGGTCATTGCCTTCAAAGTTCCTCAACATATAGAAAGGTCCATCTTTTAAAAAATATATTTTTAATTGATTTTTTACAGAGAGGGAGAGAGATAGAGTTAGAAACATCGATGAGAGAGAAACATCTATCAGTTGCCTTCTGCACAACCCTTACTGGGGATGTGCCCGCAACCAAGGTACATGCCTTGACTAGAATCAAACCTGGGACCCTTCCGTCTGCAGGCCGATGCTCCATCCACTGAGCCAAACTGGTTAGGGCTAGGCAGGTCCATCTTAATGATCAAAGTGTGAAAGGTTCAGAATTCTAGAGGGCAGGCATTGATCAGTAAAGTTTTCTCTTTTTTTGCCCATGTTCTTTTATTTTATATTTAAGGTAACATTAAGTAATCATCTCCGTGGTGGTTTACTAGTACTCAATTCAGCTGCAACAGTATATCATAGGCTGGATGGGTGGTTAAACAAGCAGGCATTTATTTCTCACAGTTCTGGAGGCTGAAAGTCTGAGATCAGGGTGCCAGGGCCATCGTACTGCTTCTCCTGTGTCCTTTTATGGCAGAGAGCGAGGCAGGGCTCTGGTCCCCCATTCTCCTCTTCGAAGGGCACTAATCCCTACATGAGGATCCTACTCTCATTGCCTCATCTAAACCTAATCATCTTCCGAAGGCCTCACATCTAAATACCCTCACATTGGGGGCTAGATTTAAAAGTATGCATTTTGAGGGGACACAGACATTCAATCCACAACAGGTAGTTAGGCTTCTCTTTAGATGGGTCTTTTTTAAAGGAACAAATAAAGATTCCGGAGCCCATTGTTTTTGTGATCGATGACTCTGGACAAGACCTGGTTACCTTTCCTCTGGGGTGAGCATCTTACACCCAGGATGAAAGATTGTGATAATGCCAATTGAACTATTTTATTTCTCATTTGGATCACTGAAAGGAAATCCTCTACTATTCTCTAAAGAAAAAAAACACACAATATTATTATATAAGCATTATGGTATATACCATGCTTTTTTTTATAATTTTGAAGCCAGACCATCAGGATTTTAATTTCTATTCTGTAATTTAGTATGTATGTTACTACAGAATAAGCTATTAACCTCTCCATTCTTCAGCTTCCTCATTTGTAACATGGAAACAAAAATAGCAAGTACCTCATAGGTTGCTATGCATAGTGTGTTAGCTGATTAAAGATAACTAGCTAGAATAATCCCTGACAACTAAATGATTGCTAGTTGAGGAGTGAAATGGCATAGCCTTGCTGGACTATGTTCTCCTAGCAAGAGTTCTTTAAATTCATCTATACACAGAGGAAGAATCCTTCACAATGATAATGACCAGAACAGAAGTCTCCCCATCTCTGTGGCTACCATTATTCAAGTGTTCATGACACCAAGGAAAAGCAAAAGGAAAAGATGAAGAGATAATTGGTTCTTTCAAGTCCCAGCTGTTAAGTTTTATTTGATATTACAAAAACAGTGTTTCCATTGTTTTAAATCTTATAAATTGATTGCCAAGTGTTAAATAATCAGGTCAGACATTAAAACACATATTAATCATTTCAAAGATCTGAAAAAAAATGCAACTACTAGTGTCACATTTAGAACTTCTTCTCAGCAAAACATTGCACAAAATTTATTTTCAAAGTTAAAGTTATATTTAACTAAAATCTAACATTTACCATCACACACACACACAAAAAAAGAAAAACACACAAAAAACCAACAACAAACTATAAAGTGCCCTAACTGGTTTGGCTCAGTGGATAGAGTGTCAGCCTGCAGACTGAAGGGTCCTGGGTTTGATTACAGCCAAGGGCATGTACCTTGGTTGTAGGCACATACCCAGTGAGGAGTGTGCAGGAGGCAGCTGATTGATGTTTCTAAATATTTACCCCTTTCCCTTCCTCTCTATAAAAAAATCAATAAAATATATTTTTAAAAAACTATAAAGGAAAAGCATTAAAGATAAAGTTATTTCAATTAAGTCTAGAGTTACTTATAGATAGACTTTGGAAAAGTGTATCTTGTTCAAAAGAATACTAACACTTTCTTTGGTTTTTCTGAAATAGGCAAGATTCCATTTTCTCATAGACAATTATGAATTTCAATAGAAGGGTTAATTAATCCAAAAGCAAATTGGTTTGGCTTATAAAAAAGTGAAACTGTAAAGTTGCTTACATTAAATTACCACATTAGATTTAATCCTTAAAGAGAAAAACATTGAACCCATTTTGTTTGGATAAGAAATACGGGCATCTAATACCCTACTCTGAACCTCCACCTTCAAAATGAAGAAAGGAGCAAAATCTACTGCTCCAGACTGCCCCCATTTGAAGTATTAAGTACATGACCAAATTGCATATTGTGTTCCTTTTGCGGAAATGCCATACATCTGAAATTAACTCATCAAATGGTTCCTCCATCTCAACAGGAAAACTTAAAGGACAACACAGATAAAACCTGCAAAAGGAGATTATTAGGGTGTAATTGTTTCCCTGGTGCTCAAGGTGTGTGCCTGCCCCTGGTCCTGGGTAACCCCAACAAAGGCTCCCTTCCAAGAACAGGCTGCAGAGATCAATCTAATTAAATCCTGTTGACAGAGGATGAAGAGTGGCAGTAATCCAGCAGAGTCCTTGGCAGAGTGAAGATGCCCCAGACAGAGAGATGCCCACAGCACAGGTCTGGGAGTAAACAGGGAGAAGTGGAATGAAGACACAGGACACCACGGACCACCTGAAGCCCACAGTGTACTGTGGGAGTTGAGCTGATTCACTGCCTATTTCCATCCTCAACCCCTTAGGCTTTCACAGTTAATGCCCGACCGTGAGGGCTACCAGCTTCACAAGAGGCATGGGTCCATCCCAGCACCTCTACGACCTCATCTCCCTCATTGGCGTTTTGTGAGATACAGGAGCACTGCAGCCGGTGCGTATCATAACTGCCAAGTCATATGTTAAATGGATGTGAAAAAGGAAAAAGTGCCAAGTCAGCACTAGCTACTTTGGAAGCAATTTTTTTCTTAAACTTCCAAGAAAGATCTAAATTAAGGAGAAACTTGAATAATAAAAGAGAAGTGGAGTCTGTCAGAAACAATGAGACATTTCATCTAAATTTAGAGAACATGTCAGGAAATTAAAGAAAATAAAACAAAACATTTGCCTTTTGTTTGCCTAAGAATTAGAATCCTCTGCATAGCAAGTGACAAAAGCAAATGGTGGTGGAATCCTGTCCACATCTCTGACAGACAGGGTTCATTTAGAGGTGAGGCCAGCTGTGGGACAATCAGAAGATCCATCTTATTTATTTTTAAATTTATCTTTATTGTTGAAATTATTACATGTGTCCCCTTTCTTTGTTTTGCCTTTTGACCCCCTCTACCGTATACCCTATTCTCCCAGGCCTTCACCGCTGTATTGTCTGTGTTCCTGTGCTATGCATATATGCATGTAAGTTCCCCTGTTAATCACTCCCCACATCTGCCTTCCCTCTGAAATCCTCCAGTCTGTTCCATGCTTCTATGTCTCTGGATCTATTTTGTTCATCAGTTTATTTTGTTCATTAGATTTCACATATGAGTGAGATCATGTTATACTTATCTTTCTCTGACAGAAGAACCATGTTAAACCATCTGATTTGTATAGGAAGAGTTCTGTTTGCTAAAACCACAATGAACAGAAATTCTCCTGCTCTGTTAAAGGGACCCTACCCTGCAGGACAGGTTTCTGACAAGAGCAGCCATTCATGCCCCAACTGGGGCTCCTTATGATTTTGGGGAAAATGAAACAGAACCTCTTCATCACTCTCCAGTCCAACTCTCATCTTCTCCTCACTCTTCTCTGGCTGACATATCTCTGAATGTGCTTAGGAATGCTCCCAATGCAGATGAAAGCTGGAGGAAATAACAGATTTATTGTAATTTAAGATAGGCATCTTCACCTATCCCAGAGGAAGCTTATTTCTATTTCAATTTATCCTTATCAACGAGATTAATACTTGCACAGTAAATAGAAACAAAACACACAATATCTTCAAAAAGATAATACAATAGTTTCCAATGAAATCAGAACAAATACATCCTCTGAAACAGGGTAGTGCAAAGAAAATGACATTTTCAAATACTTAATTTGTATTTTTAACAAGATGTGATACTGCATCTAAGAAACCAGAAAAGCCTCAGGCAAAAGGGAGGAAAAAAGGAAGGAGGTGGGGTAAATCATTCCTTCAACAGGTATATTTATTGTTTAGAGGCCAAGTTGCAGGGTTGGGTTGTGCAGACATGGTTGTGAATAAGGAAGACACTTCCTGCCCATAACAAAGTTTGCATTCAGCCGGTAAGCTCTTCACCTAATCCCACTTAATTAGAATGAGCTAAAATGAACTGCCAATGTGCTTGATGCCTTGGAGAAGTAGTACAGGGAAGTAGCAGAGGTAACAGGAGGCTGCTGACCTAATCTGTGGGATCAGGGGAAGGCTTCCCTGAATAAGTGGCATCTAAACGCAAAGGAAACATCTAAAGGAGTTGGAATTAGCCAGGCAAGACATGGGGGAAATATGAAGCAGATAGAGGAAAAATCAAATGGGCAGCAGTAAAAATGAAGACAAAAATAGTATGTTCAAAGAACAAAGAGGCAAACAGGAAAGAGTGATAGGGGAAGGATAGGAGACTAGGCTGGGGAGGAAAGCAAGATCTAGCTCATCCAGGTCTATGAGGATTTTGAATTTTATTCTAAGCATAATGACAAACAGTTGAAGAATTATAAGCAAGACAATGACATTTCCAAATTTGTTATTAGCATAACATTCTAGCAATTCTATGGGCAACAGGTGGCAGAGGTTAAGAAAGCATTCGGGCAATAAAGGTGAAAGGTAACAGTGATTTGTTGTAGAATGGAGGCAGCTAGATAAATTGCAGTTATTGGAATGCTGACATAATTAATGGAAATGAAAAGCATTATTGCTGATTGAAATCTGCAAAGGAGGAAAATAATGGTAATTTTAAATAAGTTATTTCAGTCATAGGTAAAGTCATGGAATTCATCTCAGAATTCAGAGGTAAAAACAAAAAGGATGAATATGATGAGAGAAATAGTAGGAGGATAAGCCTAGAAGATCATAAATAGGACATCTAAGAAGAGAGTGGCCAAATGGAACAGAAAAAAAACTTAGCAAAAAATAATGTAAGATGGTACACTCACAAAAAGAATTATCAGTGATTAAATAAATGAACTATCAAGCTATGAAAACAAATAGAAGAACCTCAAATCCTCATTACTAAGTAAAAGAAGCCAGTCTGGAAAAGGTTTATCTTGTGTGATTCCAACAATAGTGCATTGTAGAAAAGACAAAACTGCAAGAGAGTATCAGTGTTTACCAGGACTTCAGGAAGGATAAATACTTGGAGCATGAGGGCAATTTTAAGGCAGCAAACTATTCTGTATGATAGCATAATGGTGGATGCATGCCATTCTACATTTGTCAAAACCCATAAAACTGTGCTTCCTGGACTTGCAAGATTACTTTACCCAGCAAAGCTATCATTCAGAATTGAAGGTCAGACAAAAAGCTTCACAGACAAGAAAAAGCTAAAAGAGTTCATCACCACCCAACCAGTATTATATGAAATGCTGAAAGATATCCTTTGAAAAGAGGAAGAAGAAGAAAAAGTAAAGATAAAAATTATGAACAACAAATACATATCAACAAGTGAACCTAAAAATCAAGTGAATAGAAAAAAATCTGATGAACAGAATAAACTGGTGAATAGAATAGAATCAGAGGCATAGAAAGGGAGTAGAATGACAATTCACAGAGGGAAAGGGGTGTTGGGGGTGTGGGAAGAAACTGGACAAAAATTGTACACCTATGGATGAGGACAGTGCGTGGGGGGGGGATAAAAGCAGAGGGTGGTGTGGGAACTGGGAGGAGGGGAGCTATGGGGGGGAAAAGAGGAACAACTGTAATAATATGAACAATAAAGATAAAAAACAACAACAAAAAAACCCCATAAAACTGCCAATTCAAAGAAGGGACCCTAATACAAACCATGGATTTTAGTAAATAATGTATCAGTATAAGTTCATTAATTTTAAAAAATATACCTACCACACTAATGAAAAATGTTAGAAGGCAAAATTGTGTGAGGAAGTGTGAGGGTTATATATGGGAACTCTGTACTTTCCGTGCAATTTTTCTATAAACCTAAAACTTCTCTAAAAAATAAAATGTAATAAAAAAGAAATAATATAAGACAGCAGTTCAAAGCCAAAGAAAGGCCATCATTTAAAGATAAAAGTGTTTACTAAGTATCTGGCAAAATGCTTGGCCCTGAGTTTATGACACAAAAAGAAAGTAAAGCCAGACTGAAAAATGAGGTATTGGTGGGTAACATAGTCAGCTAATGGAGAAATAGAAGAAGGGCATAGAAGAAGAGCAGAAAAAAATAAAGGTGGCCATGGATCATCTAGATTACCCTTTAAAATCGGCCAACTTCAAGGGGAAATATATCCAGAATATTTTAAGGAAGAAAGTGGAGCCCACTTCGGAAAGACAGCATTTCTTTGGGTCTGGTCTATATGATATATGGTACAACCTGGGAGGGGTGGGGCGGGGGTGGGGAGGATGATAGCAGACAATATAAACAGATTTGAAAACCAAATAGTAAATCAAATCTGTTGAGTAAAAGCAGTTCTTAGGTTAGACAAAAGTGCAATGAAAAAAGATAATACTTGGACTCAAATATACGTTCTTGGACTCAAATCAGGATTCCCACCATAGGTAAATGGATCTATTCTGTGGTCCAAGCAGACTAGTTACTTTTCAGCCATGAACTCTTACGTTTGGGAGTGAAAGTAAAACTAGCAAAACCTATTCCTTCCTACCTTCTTTTCAAATAATCCTTTTTGCTGGGTTATTTTTTACTGTTTCCTCTTCTGTTTTATTCTGGTTTAACCAGTTTCCCCTGAGCGTTTGGGCTCTGCCACTCATTCCTAGGAATAAGCTTTTTTGTCTATTTCTTTATATAAGACCAAATATTTCTCAGGCCTTGGAATACATTGCAATTATTTCCTCACGCTGCTGCTGGTGTTTCTTCACAATTAGACGGATGGGAATATTTGAGGTTCTAGAATCTCTTTGCAATGTGTTGGCCTGGTCAAGAAAACTGGGCATATTTTAATATCAAAACTTGAAAGAACTGAAATGTATGATGTGAGACAGCATTGGTGAGAAGAAAGAATCCCTATGAATAGAGGCAAAACAAATTCAGGTACCAGGATTGCAATTTTATTTCAGATATTGACTAAGACCTTAAACTTATGTAGACCTAGTTTTTCTTGGATGAGTTGTCATTTCTCATTGTGAGGAAGAAAGGAAACACTTCTTAGTATGACAGTTACCTTTTATTCCTAACAAGGATTCTGTATCAGTTAATAGTTCCATAAAGGCAATTTTAAGGCAGAAAGAGGATCCAAATTTAATGAATGAATATACTTTATAATAAGACTAAAATAAGATAGAGGTTAATACGTTCCCTAACAGCTATTCCCTGCTTACATATTTTAGGCCAAGTTCAGTGGCCACAACATTGATTTTTATATAAATTCCAATTATTACTTCCTAGAGACAGAGGAAAAGATGAGAAGAATACAAGGGCATCTATAACACTGCAAAAACTTCTGTTTTATGAAGCAACCCAAATAGAAGAATCATGAAGGTGGAGGGAGAATAATTCTTGAGTTTCTAAGGTGAAGAGCAAGTAAGAAAGAAAGATATAGATCAAAGAAACCTTGGCATGGTGTTGAGCCAACCATGCTTTTATTCTCTGATATTCACTGAACTTGGACGATTTGCTGAATCTTAGCTCTGAAGTACTAAAGAGTATTACAAGTAGCCTCATATAATTGTTTTGGACGTTATATCGAGTGATTAAAATATGTGACAGTTCTCAATCCATTTGAGTGATGATGAAGGACAGCTAGCCCAGTTTTAAAGAATAGAAGGTTCATAAAGTGACCCTTATAAATATAACCATTTATCATATATTAAATAAGGCATACAACTTGAAGTCAACTGCCAATCTTTGGTTCAGTCAGGTTTGGACAAAGGAGTATGTCTCAGGGCACAAAGCATGGACATTAAAAAATTGGTCAGTCTAGCCAGGAATCTCTGAGGTGTCTTGAAGATGAGCTGCTTCTGTTGGCTTGTGACTGCTTAATGCACACAACTCTCTCTTTTGAGGAGATTCTATCTGAGATCTTCTTCTCACTGCTTGTACTGCTTGTACTGCTCCTACTCCTCCTTCCACTATTGGCCAAGTGGGTTTCCATAACAGTATCAAAGAAGAGGAATAATAGCACATCTGTTGAAAGATTGAAAGGTCAGGTCACCATAGCATTGCTCTTATTCTGAAGGTCATTTGAACAATTATAAATCATAAATAACAAAACACTCCTCTGTGTGACCTTACTGTGAGGCTATTGAGAAGTATTCTTGCTTTTCTGCATATATTTACAATGAGGTTCATTATAGATAATAAATAATATGAATATATTTATCTTATGTTTCTTTAAACCACCTAGTAGTGTAGAATTTTCCAAACCAATTCCCTCAAAATTAAATAATATTAAGCATTAAATATATTTAAATAAAATTAAACATTTTTACTGCAAGACTTATCAGAGTCTTTAATATAAGAAGGTGCATTGTGGGGGGGGGGGTGACTTTATTAACCTTTTTTTTAGGTAGCACCCTGGCATGTCAAATAGTTCAACAAAAGACCACAGGGAACTTGAAATAGAAAAGTCTATTATTCATAGGTATTGGAGGTAGTAACAATGTATACTTCAAGGATTTACATTGGGATGTCAAGGAAGAGTGCAGACAGAGACACAGGACCAGGGGCACAAGCCTTTGTTAGGGTCTATGGGTGAGTAGTTTGGGGTTCCCAGGCTTAGGCCAGATTGGTCAACTCAAACAAAAAAAGAGTGAGAATTTTTTTTTAATATATTTTATTGATTTTTTACAGAGAGGAAGGGAGAGGGATAGAGAGTTAGAAACATTGATGAGAGAGAAACATCAATCAGCTGCCTCCTGCACACCCCCTACTGGGGATGTGCCCGCAACCAAGGTACATGCCCTTGACCAGAATCGAACCTGGGACCCTTCAGTTAGCAGGCCAATGCTCTAGCCATTGAGCCAAACCAGTTAAGGCAAAAGGGTGAGATTTTCATAAGCTCCATGGGGATCATATCTAGGGGAGTCTTGCTCACAAGGCTATTAGGGAAGTCCTATCAGGTGCTTACATTTGCCTGTGATTCTGGGCTGTCATCTAGGCATTGTTGCTGGGAGCTGGTCGTCGGTTCCAGGCCCCTGCAGGTAGGTTGGCCACAGAAAATGGATGTGGAGGTATCAGTACCTGGAGTAAACTCTGAACAGTGACATTTCTTTAGGTGAATGGAGCGTGCAGTGATTCATACTTGAGGACTACGGAGCCCTGCCATGGAGCATATTGTTATACTAATTTCTGGTATTTCATGTTTCAGGAAGCACTACTTGAACCCCACCACAGCTACATTAAATAATGTCAGTGAAAGCAGAAGAAATTCTTCTAATTTTCTGTCTTATAATCAAAGAAGATAATGAAAAATAGAGTCAGAAAAATCTTCAAACCACAAACTTCCTTTGGATTTTTCTGCTTTGGGTAAGTCTATCGTATTTTTGTAATGTCTTCATTTGGAGTGGTTATTTGGTAATAATCATCAAGTAGCTTACCCATTGTGGTAATTAAGGGATAAATGCACTGAATCTAAAACAAATGCAAAGTATGAACTGTGCTATAGAATATGTCTGTGCTATAGAATCCTTAAAAGATAACTCAATTTTAATTCAGGAGAAGAGAAAGTGGCTACCTTCACTAATGGCCTTTGTGTTGTCTTGCTTTAATGAATAATTAAAAATGACCCTGTTAAGTATTTTGTTAAACATACATTTTACCTCTCACAGATGAAAGTCTTTTTAAATGAAAGGGCTTATTAGGCCATTGTGTTACCAAGCAAGGACTCTGCCTGACTTCCTAGAAGCCAATATGATGGCACCCGCTTTTGAGGAAAGAGAATGTTTTTATTGCAAAGAGACAGAAGGTAAGGAGTCTCAAATCTGCATCCCCTACTGAAGGTTTTCAGCTGCATTTAAAGGAAAGGGGGAAGATGTGCATATTCTATGAGAGCTCATCGCGTTTGAATTTGGGGTGTTTAGTATGTAGTCCATCTGTACAGTTCTTCCTGGTAAAGTTGTTCCAAGGTGAATTATTTCTCTAGCGTGCTTCTCTGACTGCATGATTTGCGTCCTTGTTCTGTTATCTCTGAAAAACAAGTCAGAATCTCATTAGATGCAGGACAAGACAAGTGCGGATTGTTTCTGTGGTTACAATTGCTAGAATGAAAAGACCAGGCATGAAGTTTAAACCAGCAGCAGGAGTGACAGGTGGAAAAGTCAATATGTCTGCCATCCTGGCAAGAGGTGCGGGAGGCGGGGGGGAGGAGGGCTGGCAGGAGGGTGGGAAGGATATAAGCAGTTCTGAAAGAATTACATGGGTTATAGACAAAGGGGGTGGGAGAAGGTAAACTGAAGTGGGTCAGATCCTGGATAGGTGTGGAGACTATAAGGAAGCAGCATCTGCTCCTGTGGATCGGCTGTGGGCAGCAGATTGGAAAGTTCATGTGTGAATGAGTCCTGGGATGCTATAATGCCTGGCTTGCCTCTTTTGTACAGTCAGAAAAATAGCCACAGTTAGGGCTTGGCCCATGACAGGCTATGAAAGAATTCACAACTAAGAGGAGAGCTGCAGAGAGGAAATTTATTTTACTTTACAAGGAGGAAAGGGCCAATGCATTGCTAGTCAATACAGGGGGGAAAGTTACAGTGTGTTAGCTTTCAAGGAGCCAGTCAAGCAGATGTCCTAGGGAGGTGTCTTTATCAGCATTCCCCAAGCCTGAAAAACTTGCTTAGAGCAAAGGTTACAAAGAGTTCAAAACGGGGAGCCTTGGGTTTGAAGGGGAGGGGAAGGGAGGACTTACTCCTTGGTGTGAATTATCCTGGAGCTGTTAAATTCGCAGGGAGGAGGGAGATGCAAGAAATGCAACCTTGAGAGTAGTCTTATCTTATCCCCCAGTTTGAACAGAGGAGCCAGCTATCTCGGGGTTTAGTTACCAGGTGGTTCTTATAAATTGTGGGAAGGTCCACAACAAAGAAAAGAAGAGGCCTTTTTCTGTCCTTGTGCACCTGAAAATAAATCCTAAATTCCAACAGACATGTAAGAATGTGAGCAGTCTTTTGTCCATTGGGCTGCTACTGTTAACAAGCTAAGTGTTCTGTGTCTCTCAATTTCTGCCCACTATAATTTAATTTACAACATCTCAGATTTTTCTTGTCAATATTAAAACATCCAAACACACATATACAAATATATATTATATTGGTACATATATCCTTATTTTTCACATTGCAATTATATTGTATTTTTTTTTAAAGTTCATTTCCTTAAATAGGTAAATATATCTCTTAGAAGTTGTTTTATTTGAGTCATTTGCTTTGATACCTGCTCCCTGCTTTTTGGACAAAAAGGAGAGCTTTTTGAATTATTCTAAGTGAACAAAGTGTCCCATAAATCCAGGATAGCCTGAGGCTTTGAGAAGAGCAGCAAGACCCACTAAAAAAAGGGATAACTTTTAATTACTAATTTGGACATGCACTGTCCAGTTACATCTGAATAGTTTAAAATTGGTGTTACTGGAAAACGGACCTACCTCTTGGCGGTACGCCTAGGCCTGGCCAGTAGTGTGTGAGTACCTGACTTCCAGAAGGAAACATTTCACAAGTCCAGATGAATTTTAGACAATGTTGTTAAAACTGGGAACAGTGGAAAAAGGAAGGATCTAGAATAAGAGGAGAACTGAGCATAGCCTGGGCTGCTTTGGCTCACTAAGAAGTCAGAGAAAAGGGGGCCTTGAGGACAAGATTAGGGGGTTTGCCCCAAACAAACAGCTGCTGCCCAAGCTGCCCTGCTTGCAAGCCTGGTGGGGTGCCTGGGAGTTTAGGAGATGTACCCCTGCAGGGGAAGAAGAGAGGGTACTCTCTGGAGGGGGAGTATGGCTGGGATCTCTGTTTCGAGGGTTTTTAAAGGCTGGGAGTTTAGAGGGGGTCTTAGAGGAGGATCTCAACAGAGTATTCATTCCTTTTATGCTGATGTACCAAAATGAGTTTTATTTCTTTAACTACACCTGTCCTTGAGTGTGGGAGGCAAATGGCCCTAATTGGATTTCTTTTCTCTCTCTCCCTTTCCTTCCTTTCTCTCTCTCTCTCTCTCTCTCTCTCTCTCTCCTCTCTCCTCTCTCCTCTCTCCTCTCTCCTCTCTCCTCTCTCCTGAGTAGGCTGGTTTAAGCTTTTTATCCTCTGGTTGGGGAGAAGTGTAAACCATTTACACTTCTTAAGTGTCCTTGGTTTAGGGAAGATGGGATTTACTGATGGTTGCACACTCTATCTATCTCAGTTTCCCTATTCCATTTACCAAGGAATTTTCTTCTTACTATCCTGCCTCTGGTCCTTTGGCTTACAGGCTTTTGGTCTTTTAAAAACTGATCATCTGACTCAGACAAATGATTCTATCTATAAGTGATAATTTTCAGAATATTTCAGTAGTAAACTTGGATAGAATCCTTTAAAAGTCCATGAAACAAACAAACAAACAAACACTCTTCTGTTAAATGGAAACAAATGCTGTCATTCCTCAGAGGATCACAACTCTCTAGTTCTCTACTTTTACCCACATTAGAGTCTAACAAAATATTTATGTACAGGTGCAGGCTTAGGTAAAGAAGATTAACTACTCTGTGGGTTAGAAGAACTCCCCAGGTCAAAAGTTTCATCTTAAAAAACTAAGATTATC
>PVJC01003843.1:0-67548 GCA_004026665.1 Murina feae | reverse complement strand
TGGATAGAGCGTCGGCCTGTGGACTCAAGGGTCCTGGGTTTGATTCTGGTCAAGGGCATGTACCTTGGTTGCAGGAACATCCCCAGTGGGGAGTGTGTAGGAGGCAGCTGAATGATGTTTCTCTCTCATTGATGTTTCTAACTTTCTATCCCTCCCCCTTCCTCTCTGTAAAAAATCAATAAAATATATTTTAAAAAATAAATAAATATTGTGTGCAATGGCCTTTTTGGTTCATTAATTGCTTTATAATTATATCTATTTGTTCAAAATTAGATTAAAAGTAATTGACTTATTTTCCAAATCCTGAGAAATGAGGTATATTAGTTTCCTAGAAATGCTGCATGAAGCACCAAAAGTTGGGTGCCTAAAACAACATAAATTTATTGCCCCACATTTCTGGAGGCTCTAAGTCCAAAATCAAGGTTTTAGCAGGGTTAGTTCTCTTTCTATTTTTGTTTTTGGTACTACTCATTTGAGGATTAACAAACATAAATTTTCCATTGATTTTTTTTTTTTTAGGGAGTAAAAGGATGGAGAGAGAGAGAGAGAGAGAGAGAGAGAGAGAGAGAGAGAGAGAGAGAGAGAGAGAGAGAGAAACATTGATGTGAGAGAGACACATTGATTGGTTGCCCCCTGCATGCATCTCTCATCTCACCAACCGGAACAGGAATCAAGCCAGTGACCCTTTGTTGCATAGGCTAATGAAATATTGAGCCAGGTCATGGTGAATTCCTTCTGAGGACTGGGAAGAAGAATCTGTTCTACGAATTTCTCCTTCTTCTGGCAGCTTCAGGCCTTCCCAGGCTGATGAGACGGGGTTTCCCCTGTGTCTGCACATTGTCTTTCCTCTGTATGAATCTCTCTTTGCATTCATTTATCATTTTACTTTATTTTATAAAGACATTAACCAAATTGCACTAGGACTATCCCTCATGACCTCATTTTTAATTGAATTACCTCTGTAAAAACCCTATATCAAAATAGCATCACATTATGAGATACAAGGGTTATAGTCAATACTATATCTTTTACTTTAAATAATTTTTAAATGTAGTTTTCAATTAAAATTGCTATACAATATTATATTATTTTCATGTATACAACATAGTGATTAGAGATTTATTTACCTTATGAAATGCTCACTCTCATAAGTCTAGCATACATACATAGTTATTACAATATTATTTATTATATTCCTTATGCTGTACTTTCCAAGCTCATGACTATTTTAATAACTGGCAATTTGTTTTGTTTTTTAATTTCTTTCACCTTTCACCCTCTCTATAACTCCGCTCCCATCTGGAAATTATCAATTTGTTCTCTGTATCTGTATAAAGTTTTTTTTCAAGAGCAGGTTTAAGTCATAGCAAAGTTGAGCAGAGATTTTCCATACACGGCCTTTCCCAACACGCATAGGTTGCCCCATTAGCAACATCCCCCTCCAGAGTGGTACATTTTCTAAAACTGGTGAACCTATATTATGGACTCATTATTATTACCCCAAATCCATAGTTTACATTGTAGGTCTGACTTGATGATGCACATCTTATGGATTTGGTCAAATTTGGACAAATTATATGTGCCCAACATTATACACTGAGTGGCCAGATTATTATGACCAGCCAGATTATTATGACCACCCCATCAGTATTTCATTGACACTTCCAAAATACTGAATATTGAAAATTTCTTAAGCAGATACTCTCAAGGTTTTATTATTATTATTTGCATAACTAAGTCACTTCATTGTACTGATGGGGTGGTCATAATAATCTGGCCACTCAGTGTAGTATCATACAGAGTATTTTCAGTGATTTAAACACCCTTGTGTTCTTCTTATTTATCTCTTCCTCTCCACAAATATATCTTTATTTTAAGGATAGAATTCTACTCATAATAGGGGAAAATCTTTTAATTAAAGGGTCAAAAAATTGAAGAACTGCTGAAATTGATTTATTGCATATTATCTTACAGGATAGGTTTATGAAAAATAGGTAATAACATATAGGCAAGGAGCCTTAAACTTGAGAAAAAAATATTAGAACTACTATATGCATTTATCTTCTTTAAATGATATGCTATACTTAGAGTATAATGATAAAATTATTAATTAAATGCCCCAAATCAAACACATTCCCATTTCATAAGAGCTTTTGCAAACAAAAATTTACTTTTTGTACATTGAAAAGGCTGCCATAGTCTAATTTTTTCTACCAAATTTTTAAAACAAACCACCCTTCTCACCAACCAGTAGTCACATAAACTAAATTTGGAAGAAAAGTTTTTTTTGTTGTTTTTTTTCCCCAACAGACTCTTTCATGTTTGGAGTTTTGTCTTTGGTATTTCACAGCCTATAAATCAAAATCCTTGAGGGACTACTGCCATTCCAGCCCAGGGACCTGATTTGGAGTGACCCCAAGTTCATTGATAGAGTATATTCTCCTAAACTCTGCATTGGCAGTTTTCTGTGTCATCAATCTTATTCAGCTGAACAACACACCAATTTGTCAGGATTGTACCACATAAAGGATAGCAAAAGGTTACTGTGAGCTTATGAAGTTTTCTGACAAATGCAACATGCCAAGGTTTATATTAGTGTACAACAAACCTTAAACTCAAGAATTGCTTTGTAAAGGAGACTCCTGCCTCTGTTTTATAGAGATATTTTAAAGTCCCAATTTATATACTTCAAGTTTCAGGGGTGCAACCTGAACCATAGCAGTTGACTGCATTGTATCTTTCATAAGATCATCTAATATAATTTTACTGGACTAGATGATACAAGAGAGTTTTGATACCAACCTCAATGTCAAAGGCACAGGAATATGGTTCCATTATTCTTAGTAGTAAAGACCTATGATAATTCAAACCAATCGGATTATCATATATTTGGCATTCTTTGCTAACCAGTACAAATGATTTATAAACATGTGTAGCGTTTTTTTTTTAATTGAGGATGAGAATATGTTGAAAGACTGCTAATCCATATATTTTGCTATTTTTTATAAACTACTTATATTATCAGAAAATAAAAATTTGTCCATTCTCACAAAATAAGTTGATAATGGAAAAGTTGATAAAGCCTCAGTATTTTCATTCTAAACTTCCGATATGTAAATATTTTAAAATGTTCTCTTAAAACATTCAACTCTTTCAGAAGGTATGTGGAGAACATCAATGCAAATTTGAGAGATTTGTTAAATACATTGGAAATCAAGTCCTCATGTAGCTGAGGAAGCCTGAAAGTAATGTTCGTATGTATTCCTTATCTTTAGTTAATCACAGTACTTAGTCATTGTGCTTGCTTTTATAACTTGGTCCCATTCATTTTGGGGGGGAATCTATTTAAAGATATTAAGTTATTTTATTGCCCTCTAATGTAATGTTAATGACACATTATATAAAAGGTTAAAATTTAAATATGAAATTAATAGTAGATTTTTTTATTATGATCTCACCCGAATTGTCATCAACAAAGGGAATTTTTACATTAGAAAGATCACTGACTTCAGGTACAGATATAGGGCAGGGTTCTGCTGTCCCACCTTGAATTTTGTGCAAACTTCTTAGCTTTCTCTTCATGTGAACATTAAAGGATTTAAAGTTGCATTCTATTATTCTTTTAGTTTTAAATTTCTATCCAGACCTAAATGTTAAGGCCCTATCTCATGGCCAGACTCTGTTATTACAGAGGTATAGCACTCTCCAGGGTTTAATGTCATTTTCATTCAACGACCCAAGGACCCAAGAAATTAACAGAAAATTTGTCATATGTGACCTTTCTTGGCTTGACCCACAAAATTCTAGTCATGATCAAGACAGGCCTAAAGGGAGGAACAATCAGTGGTTTGCCTACTATACAGGCTATCATGATGATTTAGTTCACCAGCCCATTTTCCATCCTTCGATTTTCCATCCCAAGAGATGCCAAACTGCACAGGTTCAGGATGCTCTGTATGAATAAGTGAAATTTAAAGTCAACATATCACTTTACTAATAATGAAAAGAAGTTCAGACAACTATTGTTACATATAAAACACATATGTATACTATTTCAATTTGAAGCACCCATAGCCTTCAGAGATTTCACTGCAGAAATTTCACTTAAAAATAGTAAGAAATTAACAACCTTATACATGTAAAAGCATTGCATTAAAACCCACTAAACCATTCTCATGTAGTGGTGTACATTGCCTATTCTGATTGTAGGGTCATTCTTATTCCCACCTAATTTGGAAACGCAAATGTAATCACCATTTATTCTCCAAAGTTAAATAAAAATATGTATCTTTATTGGTTCTTATTCTGCAAGTCTCTCCTGTCATCTAAATGCAAATACGTTATTTTGTAACTATTAATTTGGTATTATATGACTAACTTATTTCAAAGAGTATTTAGAAATTTTATTTAGCTGTTTTGTCCCCAAAACTCAAAGCAATTATTTTCAAATCTATGCACAAGACATTATTTTCAAGAGGTAGTTATTAGTGGGTCAACAGTCAATTTTAAACTTATCTTGTGCATAATAGCTATGCTCAGTTATTAAAGAATAAAAGTAAAAGCACTCACAAATAAATGCAAAATACAGAACATATCATAATCGTGCACATGTTAGATATTACGGTAGCAGAGACATCCAAATATGTGACCAGCTGTATGTGTGTATATACATGAATAACTGCCATTATTATTATCATTATATTTGTAATTACTTGAAAAAAAGGACCTTATAAGCTTATAGACATTTATGAGATTTTGACTATTTCAATACAAGTTGTTCAAACCAAAAAAGGCTATAGTATTTGAGGAAGAATTTATGTGCCTGAGCATCTCTGATTTCTTAAAGACAAATTCAGCCCAACATCACTGGTCAATACAGAAAATAAGTTCTTCAAAAGGATGTCTCTACTAAAGAAATTGGCTTTACATGAGGTGATAGTTTTTCAATGTAAATGAAAGGATTACCTAAGTATTCTCAGAATAAATACAATTTCCATTGTCATATAGATGTGCCTTAAAAGTAATTGGAAAAGCAAATTCATCGATACTATTATTTTTTATTAACATCTTTTCATTTTTTTTTACCTCATTCTTTTTGTATTTCCTTATTTTTCTGTTTGCAATATATATTGTATATTAGAAACCAGGTTACTTTGATGCAAGGCTTTTTGTGGTAAATGTAGCTCTTACATTAGCATATATTGGCTTCTCTCTCCTATTCTGGACATTTCTAAATCTTATATTTAATTAGCAAAAGTTGAATAACCAATACTAAGCATGATTCCTATGGCTCAGAAACATAAGGAAATTCTATTTATTTAAAACAATGAATTTTGCTTCAAGATGAAGTTAAAGTTTGCATTGGGAACTGAACTACACTGAATTGTCAATAAGTGGGAAATACTGGTAAAAAAAAATTTATGTGAGGACTTTTTTGGTGTGCAGAGTTGGGTATGGTATTGCATCCCTGCCCCCACTAAAAAAAAATGGGACAAAGAAAAGAATTATTTTCAGAGACATGAAAGTGAAATATTAGGTGAGGTCACAAAATCTGTGTTGCAACCAGCAATTTTTTTAAAAAAAATGTTAATTCCATCTCGGAATATTCCATCTCTGAAATTTTTCAAATTTCAGATGGCTGTGAGTATAGATTTGATGCTAAGATAGATTTAAGAAAAGTTTCAATTGACATTTCAAAATGAGAACTCACTGTTAATGCAACTGCATTGAAATGAAATTATATGTATGCTGTAGTGTCAGAACCCACAGTGGAAGAACTATATAGGCTCTGGGTTAGTAAACATTGACATTTGGGTCAAGTCCCATTTGAAGATTTTCAATTCAAATAATAAATTTGCTAGTTGTTCTTAATTTTAGAAAATTTGGAAGTTCATATCTAATGATTATAAAGATTTTTATGTACATTTTCCCCCAATAGCCTCAATAATGAGAAAAACATTGAAAACATATGTTTAAGAGCTAATGACCCAATTTCTGTCATCCTCATATTAACAAAAGTGTAAACATCATTTCCTGGTCCATCATCTGTAAAACAAGCATCCAGATGATTTCTAATGATCTCTCAGCCACAAATGTCTACAGGTATATGAAAGTATTTTAAGCCCGTTCCACCAAAATTTCATGGAAATATAGGTATTTCAGTCAAAATACTAAAATATAGTAATTTTAATAACCCTGGATTAATTTGCCAAATTTCCCATTTGCTATAAGAAATAATACTGTTAAAAATTTTTAAATATTTTGAATTCTCTGGAACTCCAGATGTTTTCAAAACAATTAGGAACTGATACCATAGCACATGTACTAGATCTTCATGGGAGAATTAAAGATCACTGATTTGTATTAAAGTATCACTTCTCTATAATCACGCCATTCTCTCTCTCCTTTTCTAAATGTGTCTGAGACCTCTGTGTTCTTGTAAAATCCATTTTAGTTTCCTCCACAATTAGAGTAGTCCCAAGGAGTGTCTAAAAGGTGTGAATGTTTATTTAATCTTCCACTCTATTAAAAGTTCCATGCAGTTCCTGTCCACGTAATTGAATGTATCAAGCAATTTAAATCCCACATACATGGTGGAGTACAATAATTCCCTTTAAGCTGGGGGAAAACAACACAGGAGGCGAAATCCATGCAGTGGATCACGCAACATGCCCCAGGCTTCCTATTGTCCCAAGTAGTTTCCTGGTGTACATGTCTCAACTCAGCTTTCAGTTTCTGTACAGTTCTCCTCGAAGACCTTCTTGCTTCATTATCCTGTTCATGTGTAGGTAAAGCACAGGAGGTTTATCTCAGTGCAGTGGCTGATGCAATGCTGTGAGCTCACTCCAGCAGTTCAGATCTTTCTGGCAAACCAGGAAGATGGCAACGCCCGCCTGAGCCCCTCCTAGAGCCATGTACACAGTACCCCAACCTTTACGCCATTGGCTCCCTAAGAAGACCTGGCGTTCCATGATTGGCCACCTCCACTATATATACTGCTGTACTTCCTCAATAAAATTAGACCTGCGTCACAGAACCTGGAGTTCTGTGCATGCAAGGGTCCTAGCACTAGGGGCTCCGGCGTCCTCACCCCTGGGAGACCCCTTGCTTCATTCATGTTAAAATCTAAGATGGGACCAAGTACTTGAGGTAAAATTGAAAGAAACAACAGTTGTGGAAATTGTGAAACCTGTTATGTCCCAAGTTAGGTATCCTGCATTAGTTTTGTGAAAAATATCAATTCATCAAGGAGACAGAAGATGACACTGTTGTCTCCTTAATGCATAGTAAGGCTACTCTCAGGTAAAGTGTGGTCCTCAAGTTGGCAATTGACTTCTCTTTAACTTACAATAGGGAGAATGGTGTCTAAATTCTGGGAGGGTGAAAGGCAGACCTGAGAATCTTAGAAGTATGTTGCAGAAAACAGCATGTGAAACTTAAAAATTGCTGCTGTGTATGAGAGAAAAAGATTTCGAAGGAATGTATGGCCTGTGTGTTCAACTTTCAAAGTCAGTTTATAACACCCAAATTTTCCAAGTAATTACTAAAGAGTACAGGATCAGGGCAGTATATTTTATTCTCTTGCAGTTTACATATTAGTAGTTATCAGGCACTCAGAGTTCTAATTTAATATTTTAATATTAGAAAAGGGTAATATATTTTATTTTGTTGTATTCCATGTCTTTGCTAATAATCAAAAGAAAAATAGCAATTCAAGCAGATAGCTATTGCCTTATATTTGAAACATTCTAAATAAATAAATCAGGTGGCTATTTACAAATCTTTAGTGCCCTAAATCCTGGGTGATTGAAAAGCATGGCGGGGGTGCCCCCGGTACAATTATTTGGGGGAGTTGTATCAAAATTATAAAAGCTGAGTGATAGGTTTTGTCTCAGTATTCTTCGTTTAGCTTATGTCATTTTAATATTTCTCTTGCTAATTTAGGGGAAAATATAATACTCTCAACCACCCTAAGGAAGGACACAGAGCAATGTTTCCTGGGATTTTAATCTTTAACTAAATCCTAACAGGATTTTAAATATTATTTCAGTCACCTCAGAGAAGAAAAGATGATCTACTACATGAAGCTTAAAGATCTTTTCTGGATCTGAAATTCTGATCTGTCTGTAACTCATTTATCACATTTCATCAGATATATTCCAATGACTGAGACCAGTTATTTGCACTTTAACTTCAAATCTCAATTTCATTTGAATGTGTTTACATAGCCTCAAAAAATTATAATACCTTTGTTCTCTAGACAAATCAGGATGAATGAGTCCATTAAAGGTATTCACTAAGATTGTAGGAAAATGGGATAAAGGTCTCTTTAATATGGGAATTTTAAAACTTATTCATCTCATGGGACATATCTTCTAATTATGTACTGAAATTCTGTGGCACACCAAAAATATATTTTTTGCCCATCTGACAAAAAATAGGTATAATTTTGATTCATTCACATCAGATGGCTATTGTGTAGGCTGTTGTCATTTTTTTTCTTTGACAGCTGAAGGGAAAAAGGTCAGTGCCCCTGACTAAGTAGTCAGGTATGTCATGTTTATAAAAATTTCTCAGCACACCGGTGTACCTGCTTGAAGCACACTGGTTGAAAATCGCTGTTTTAATAGCATTATATGAGCTGGTGAATGATGTTTTATTAGAAGTTAGTACTAACTACTAGACCAAGAATTAATTAAATAATTATTTTCTGTCAAGTTTATCAAAATTACTTTTTTGCTCTTTTCCTTTTTTATTTTTTATTTTTTGCTGTATTTCTTCTATTCTACAAACATTGCTTGAAGTGAGCAGCCTTTACTTCATTGAACAGATTTTATTTTTTAACAACTTCTATATATCATACTTAGTTTTTAGAATGCTGAAATACATTTGGAAACAAAAAAAAGATAAGCTTCCTTCTCATTGATTTTAATTTCTAATAAGGGGGGGTGTAAGTTACAACAAACATATAAATATACTTTTAATTTAAAATAAGAAATGCTATGAAGATAATGAAAACAAGGCAGTGGGTAAAGTGTGAGTAAGCAAGAGGTCTTTCTGAGAAAGTCACACTTAAAAAACTCAGATGTTAGAAAGAGCTTTCTAATAGTAGATAGTCTCAGGAAAGGAATCTTAGATAGAAGCATAGCATGTATAAAAGTCCAGTCCTGAGGTTGGGTCAAGCTTGGCGTGTTTGGAAATTTTGACATATTACAACATGGATGTAATTTAAAGACATTATGCTAAGTGAAAAAAGCCAGTCACTAAAAGATAATACTGTATGACTCCACTTATGTAAGTTACAGTCAAAATGATAGGGGCAGAAAGTTTAATGATGATTTCAAGAAGCTGGAGAGAAAGAGTGAATGGGAAGTAAGTTTTTTAATGGGCATAGAATTTCAATTTCATAAGCTGAATAAAAGTTCTGAAGATTGATTATGGTAACGGTAGCAGAAGAATATGCATATATTTAGTATCACTGAACACTACACTTAAAAACAGTTGAAGTGTTAAATGTTACGTGTACTAGTATTATGCCTAAAATACTGTTGGGAAAGGAAAACACTACTTTTATGCTAGTGGCCGCTTTTCTTGCTTACCTTATTTTATCAATGAAATTTTTAAGAGAATACAAGCGAGAACTTAACTTAGAATCTACTTTGAAAGTGTGTATGTGTTAGAGGTTTATATCATAATACAAGGTTTTCAAACTTGATAAACAAAATGGGAGGGATGAAGCTCATATTTTGTTGGAGTCACAGTGCAGTCCTAGAAATGAACCCACTGTTTATTTTATTCGATTTTGAATGATAGCAAAAAGACAAAAATATCAAAAAAGAAAAAAAATCTTGCCAGAATAGCAGATAACATTTCTGATTCATTTCTTATTTACTTAGAAACAAAATGCATAATAAATATGAGTATCTATATAATGATAAAATATGGGAATATTAATCATTAATGAGCAACTTTCTCTAGTATATAGTTAAAGATTAATTATCCCTTGGTCACTGGAAGACCTTCACTTAATTAAAATCACTAAAGGCCTGAGGAGCTATGCTACAGAAGGCTGCGATTCCGAATTCATAATTAGTTCGCTGAAAACAAGTATAAACTATCCATATAGTAACAGGTCTGTTTTAGTGAGGTTTATCTGTGATTAGCTGAGTCTTATAACAAAGGCCACAGGTAAGTGTATTTATTCTATTAAGCCACATGGATAGTGTTGAGAATTTTTTAATAGTGGTTATAATTTTTAATGTTATTTTTAAATTATAGTTGAAATTCAGTATTATTTTACATTAGTTTAAGTTGCACAGCACAGTCGTTAGATAATCATATAATTTACCAAGTGATTCCTGTGATATTTCAAGTACCTGCCTTGCACCATTCATATCTATTACAACATTATTCACTATACTAGAGGCACAGTGCACGAAATTTGTGCACTTGGCCGGGAGGGGGGGGAAGGAGCTGTTCCCTCAGCCCGGCCTGCACCCTCTCACAGTCTAGGAGCCCTCGGGGGATGTCCACTTGCTGGCTTAGGCCTGCTCCCTGGGGGATCAAGCCTAAGCTGGCAGTCAGACATCTCTCTGGCAGCCCAGGAGCCCTCGGGTGATGTCCATTTGCCAGCAGGGAGCAGGCCTAAGCTGCAGTCGGACATCTTTAGCACTGCTGAGGAGGCAGGAGCAGGTCCCACCACCATCACTGTGCTGGCAGCCATCAGCCTGGCTTGTGGCTGAGCAGAGTTCCCCCTCTGGGAGCTCACTGACCACCAGGGAGCATCTCCTCCATTGAGCATCTGCCCCTTGGTGGTTAGTGTGTGTCATAGTGACCAGACATTCCCACTTGTTTGGCCGTTAGGGTCGATTTGCATATTACCCTTTTATTATATAGGATAGAGGCCTGGTACACGGGTAAGGGCCAGCTGGTTTGCCCTGAAGGGTGTCTCGGATTAGGGTAGGGGTCTTGTTGGGATGCCTGAGCAGCCTGGATGAGGGTCTGAGGGCCATTTTCAGGCTGGCCACAGCCCCTTCAGGGTGGGGGAGTACCATTGGGGTGCCTGGCCAGCCTGGTGAGGGCCTGAGGGCCTTTTTCAGGCTGGCCATACCTCCAGGCAATCCAAGCTCCCAGCCTCTTCTTTACTTCTTCTCCTTTTGTTTCCTCTGGATTTATTTATCTTCTATAATTTAAACTTTTTTGCCTTGTGCGAAGCCAAGGGCCAGCCAGGGCAGGTGGAAAGCTTGGCTTCCTCCATTGCCAGGGGCAACCCAAACCTCCTGCTTGCTCCAGCTCCATGGCCGCCACCATCTTGGGTTAATTTGCATACTGGTGGCTGGTGGGCATGGTTTGAGCATAGCAAAGGGACCATTAATTTGCATGTTTCTCTTTTATTATATAGGATAAAAAAACTGTATTGTTTTCATTAGGGGGTTTATGTGCACAGTAAGGTAATGGGTTCATGTCCTGGTATGAGCACATACCTAGGCTACAGTTTGATCCCAGGTATGGGCGAATATTGGAGGCAAGCAATCGATGTGTCTCTCCCATCTCTCTCTCTCTCTCTCTCTCTCTCTCTCTCTCTCATTCCTTTTCTCCATCTAAAAAATTACTAATTAAAAAAATATTTATAGGGGGGATTTATTTTATGTTATTATACCTTATGTGGTCAAAAGATTTTATAAATTTACAAAGATGTTTTCATAGGAATTATCTCATTTGATCCTCACAATAGTCATATATATTAAGTTGAACAGATTAAAGGTTTTTTCACAAGCTCTTCCAAAAACTAATGATCAGAGTTTAAATGGCTTTTGTAAGGTCACATTCTTATAAGCTTCAGTCAGAAAAAGAAGCAGAGTCTTTGGTTAAATACTATTTTGCTTAAAGTTATCTGCAAAAGCAAATAATAGAAATGATAATTTAAAAAAAATTTCTCAAGTAAACCACATCTATAAATAAAAGATAAAATTACACAGAAGTTTAAAGGAAGATAACATTTAATTCCTAATCATGATAAATGGGAATTTGAGTTGTTGGCATGTAATTTCATATAGAAGTGAAAGCTTATCCTTTAAAACAACACCCCCCTGATTAAAAACAAGGATCAAGTTAAGTAGCTGTGCCAAAGCATTTTATTTTTCAGTTTTTCTTGATAAATTGTCATTGTATTTGTCAATTCATCTTCTGCTCTTCAGTTTGTCCATATATGAAATGGAGTGAAAATGACCATCAGGCTTGTGTGTTATAGTCGAAACCCAATAGCTAATTTCAGTCATGTGTTTTCAATTTATAAAGTCTAGAAATTGTCACTGCCATTCTTTGTGTAGAGGGGTTCTGAGGCTATAGACAAGGGTTTAACTGGTGACAAATAGTGGTTGTTTTTCACAAAACACGTTAAAGCTATGCTTAAGCTGCAAATATATTATTGCAGATTATTTTTATTCTGGACATTGAGTTTTATGCTAAATGCCAGACTTACCCATAAAGAGCACTAAGTCTCGTTTTGGAGACAGACAAGTGTACAGATAAGATGTAATATGTATTCAGTGCTGACTTGGGGTGGCTTTGTGCTAATTGAAGAAAAAAAAAATATATATATATATATAGTCTAATAAAAGAGTAATATGCAAATTAACCATCACCCTGAGACACCTAAGCCATGCCCACCAGCCAAGCAATGCCCACCAGCCAATCAGAGTGGCTGCATGCAAATTAACCCAGCCAAGATGGTGGCTGGCAGTCACGGAGTTAGAGCAAATAGGAGACTTCCGTTGCACCAGTGATGGAGTTGAAACTGCCTGCCTAGGCCAGTTGGGCCTCTGTTCAAGGCAACAATGTTTCAATTATAGAAGTCATGGAGCTGAAGCAAACAGGAGGCTTTATTGCCTGACTAGGCCTCTGCTCAAGGCAACAAAGTTTCAATTATAGAAGATAAATAAACCCTAGAAACCTGATTCCAGCCAGCCTCGCTGGGCCCTTGGGTCAATGGGAGCTGTGGGTAGCCTGAAAATGGCCCTCAGCCCCTCACCCAGGCTGGCCACACCTCCATGGGGTGAGGGTTCCCACTGGGGGCTTGGCCAGCCTGCAAACAGCCATCAGCCCTCACCTAGGCTGGCCAGGCACGCCAGCAGGTGGACATCCTCAGAGAGGTCCCAGACTGTGAGAGGGCACAGGCCAGGCTGAGGGACCCCCCCCCGAATGCACAAAATTTTGTGCACTGGGCCCCTAATATGTGTGTGTGTGTGTGTGTGTGTGTATAGAATATGTCAGGGGAAATATGTGGTACATTTATAAGTAAAGATATTTAGGAGGCAGAATGTCTAATTCTTGTAGAGAAAGGGAGATTTAGTAGGTAGCCTCCACACAGTGTCTGGTACACAGAATTAGCCAATGCAATTACATTATTTGAAAGACATATCAAACAATGGCCAAAGTGACTTTTCAGCTAAGTAGGACATTAGTTATTAAAATTCACTACCAAAATCTGATATTTGTCATTGTCCATGTGACAAATCCATTGCTCAATCAAAGTGTTTTCTTCTCTGTGGCTCACATTAGAATTCTAGTTCTTTGGAATTCCTATTATTGTATGTAATAGTAACAAATAATTGGAGAGGCAGAAAATTACCGCTTACTCCACAAAGACCTGCTTACAATCTGTCAACACCATAGCAAATCCCTGGCGCGTGGAGCTCGTGAAATTTATTATTGTTGAAAAGAAAATAAAGGACTCGCAGAGTTATTTAATAAGGTGAAAATTATAATAAAAAAGTAAAGCACTGTGACTCCCGTTTTTTTATTTTTATAAGCGAATATTTTCCTGATATAATTTTATAAACATTTTATGAAAATATTGATCCACAATGTTTATAAGCTGATCAATAATGTTTTGGAAAATAAAAGATTGTAAATAAAAAGTTCTCATTTGATGTAATAACATTCTATAATATTATAGTCGGTTCTTATCTTAACCTATAAAATCATAGAATAAAAGCAAAATTCTCATAAAAATTAAAATCAAATATACTTGTAGATAATATAAGGAATAGAAAGCAGATCTTTAATGAGTGTATCAACATTATTTCTATTAACTGGAAAATATGATGTAGCAAACCTTGGTTCACAAGTTCATCAGTTAATATATTGCATGAGGGCTGCATTAGTTGTAATTATTAAACTGGCCCAGTTTTACCTTGCTAAATTGTTATGATTCATATCAACAACCCAAAAATCACAATTAAAATAACATGAATAAAGATAGCAGTTGATATTCTTACCATGGGAGCAGGCCTAAGCTGGCAGTTAGACGCTCCCCAAGGGCTCTTGGACTGTGAGAGGGCCCAAGCCGGGCTGAGGGACGCACACTGAGTGTAGAATTTTGTGCACTGGGCTTCTAGTAGAATATAATTGCCTGTATTTATTCCTAATAGGCAATTCAGAAGTATACTGAAGCAAAAGATGTAAGCTCCTTCCAAACACTGGGATATATTCATAATATTCCTCCTTTAGTTATTAAGATTATATGCGGGCCAGGTGTTCATAACAGGAATTGATAAAGGGTATGGTCCTAAGTTATAGTTTAATTCGCATGCTGAATAAGTATTTTGTTGCTTTTGCTGTCTGATGGGCTGTGCTAAACACTGAGGATATAGACATTGATAAGCAGTGTGTGCTTTTGTCATCATGAAGTTGACATTTTGTCCAGTGGCTGTCATTTACTTAGGGATGGCATCTTTGGTCTACACAACGAAACAAGGAATGCAATTGTAGAACTACCTTTTTTGTTTGAGAATATGGAACTCAACTATCATCTGCCTGATTTGTCCCAGCAACTCTGGGCAGAGCATATTCTTTTATTAACTTCCTTCCCAATCCAAAAGAAGACTTCCTGTATGGGATTACAACCTGATACTACATTTACTCAGACAAAATGAGCTGGGACTCATAAAACAACACAAAACAGCAAAAAGATAAATGCAGTGGAAATATAGAGAGAGGGTAAAGACTGATTTTTTAAGAAGCATCCCATCCATTCCTGCATATGAAAGTGCATGTTTATAAATTTAGGACATATAGAAACCTTTTGGACTCTACACTTAGCAATAAGCCGACTGTGTCAATGTGCAAGTCATATTTAATGCTGGCCAAGAGCCAGCCGCTTTCTTCCACAGACAGCAGTGGCTATTGCTCATAATGATCTTAGAAGCAGGTGCTTTTACATTTCTGTCATTAGTACAAAGGACATCCTATTTCAAGTCAGGAAATAAAAATGAGAGACTAAAAATGTATTCCGGTACCTCCAGATTCCTTCCAAAAGGCACCTGTATGTCAAACTCATTAGGAGCTGATGCCACACTGTTCTGTATGTTCACTTCATTCATTTCCTTCAGACAGAGGACCTTCATCTCTGAAACAGCAGTAACTGAAGCAAAGCAGGTTTTCCTGAAATCCAGTTGTTGGACTATTTTATTTACTTATTTTATAAATGCACACTTTGTCTGACTCCCTGAGTACAGGAGAAGAATATAAAGACTCAGATCAGGAAAATTATACCCTAAAGAGACTGCACCAGTGGGGTCTCTCAGGGTGTCCTGCTGGGATCGGGACCCCAGTTCTTGCCCCCAGGCTCTTAGCCCCAGCTCGCCCCGCCAGTCTTGCAGCCCTGCAGTCCCACCTGACATCCCACCGTGGCCTGGCGCCACTCACCTGCTCCACCATCCCACTTGTGAGGCGATTGATAGGAGTCAGGCCCTCACCCGGCTCCCTCAGGGCCTGGGAACCAGGCAGTGGTCCCTCCCCACCACCACTGGTGCTGGTCACCATCTGCAGGGCTGTTAGAAGGGCGATCAGGCCCCCGCTCACACCTGCCTTGGCCTGGCACCATCCGCTCTCATCGGGGCCCATCTGGGCTGGCAGCACCATGTCGCCGACACCCACCATTGTTTTGTGCTGCCCCCTGGTGCTAAGCACACATCATAGCTAGTGGTCAAACTCCAGGTTAAACTCCCAGGAGACAATTTGTATATTAGACTTTTATTATATAGTATGCTTTCCTGATGTTGAATGTTTCTAAGCACCTTTGCAGCACTTATCTCGATTGCCTATTGACATCCATTTCAAGCACTCTCCCTACTTGGCTTATACTTATAAGCTGACTCCACAATTTAAGAGAAAAAAAAATCATCTGAAAAAAAAAATAGATGTTTTTGGAATTCAGTATTTGAGAATTTAGAACTCAGTTTATGTGGCTGCCAAACTTGAACATGAGGATATTTCACAAATAAAGCATGTTTTGCCTTTGATTTTATGTGTCAGTGGCCTTGAACTGATCCCAAAGGGGGGTTCATATTTTCCATTGATAATAGTTAGAAACAGGTCTTAAATGTTTGTAAAAATTTTATTACCTCAGATTTAAAAAAAATACTTGATTACATAAAACAAAATCACAATTTTGTTATGTTACAGGGGAAATTAAGACAGAAAAAAGCATACTGTTATCTATGTTGGTTGTCTTTCACAAAATATAGATGATGGTGTGGCATTTGAGTTGTGGCACTTTTACTTCTGAAATAAAAATATTACGCATGTCCATTGACAAGGCTGCTATATCTGCAGCCTTTTTGTAGGGATTCTGACTTTTCTGAAGCTCTGACTTCAGATGCAAATGTAGTCTGTTTTATCATCTGGCTTCACTCCCTGTTGCCAAGGTTGATTAGACTCCACTAAATACATGTCTCAAAGCAGTCAATCCATAGCTAATGGATAAAAATATGAAAAAAAAGAACAGATGAACTGACTTTTTTCCCAAGGAATCTGAGAAATTCATAAACTGAGTAAACCTGGTCATAGTAAATGCTTGTATTTGTGTCCACGGTCAGAGGAAATCCATGAAGAAGCCATGCTATGTGTGTAAGCAGTATGCATGTAGGGGGTACAGAAGCTATGACGCAGCAATAATTACATGGGAGAGGAGGGATAGGAAGTAGGAGGCAACGTTTAATTGGTAAGATAAAAAGATCCTAAGCACATAAATATATACAGTCCTAATGCAGAAATTTCTCACAATGAAATAGTTTCCTTGGGCCAATGTAATTTTCATACAAATGGTTATGTTTTAAAACACACACAAAACAAGTTATATAAAAAAAGACATTACTATATAGTAAATGCTACCTACTAGCCATTTTTTGTTGAACACTTGAATCTTTAATCCTTTTTGTCAGATATTTTCATTATTTTATTTAGCTCATATTTGAGCACTCCTATGTGATAGCCCTTTACTGAGCATCTACTATGTTTCAGTTATTTGGGGATGTAACCTCCTGCCTTTAAGGAGCAGATTTTTAGGGGTGCATGATGCATGATAAGCAAGCAACATATTAAACACATAAAGTATATTGTAAATATCTTAATTTCAGTTTTCTGGGGAACAGTTTCTAATATGGAAAATTATCTACTGAGAGGTTTTTTTGAGTGTTCCCATGGGCTCAAAACCCATGGAGGGAGGAAGAAGGTAGGATTGGGCAAATAGAGAAGTTGATTTGCACCACAGTCTTACAGGAGCTCTGGGGTTGACTGTCTCTTGAACATTGTTCCACCTGAAGCAAGTGCCCAAATTTTTATTTCCTCACTCAATTCATGGCCATCCATAGAATGTGGGCTGCCTCCTGGGAGGAAGAATGATTTTTAAAAATATATATATATATTATTGATTTTTTACAGAGAGGAAAGGAGAGGGACAGAGAGAAACATTGATGAGAGAGGAACATGGATCAGCTGCCTCTTGCACACCCTCTACTGGGGATGTGCCCACAACCAATGTACATGTCCTTGAGCAGAATCGAAGTCCACATGCTGATGCTCTATCCACTGAGCAAAACCGGTTAGGGCAGGAAGAATGATCTTGAGCACAAATATTTTCTTCAGCTCAAGACTATTTCTGGAAAAGAACTCATCAAAGGGCTATTAACAGCCCCAGGCACTGGGGAACGAATCCTGCAGGGGGCTCTGGATACCATGTCATAGAATCCAATACAGTACATTGAAACCTGACAGGTGCTATCAAAATAGATTTGAGTAAGAGGAATCCAGATTATTGGGAGTTTGTTTGCAATTTAAATATTGAGAAGAGTGTAAGAGATGTTTGAGCAAAGAGTTGAATCACATGAGATCGGTGTATGGACTGCTAGAGGGAGAGAGTTTCATGCAGAAGGGACAGATAAAGCAAATACACACCTGACATGTTCAAGCAATGTTGATGCAGTTTGGCTAGAATAAGATAAAGTATTAGGAGATGAACTCAAGATGAAATCTGGGGCTATTCTTTTGGGATCTATAGGTCATGGAAAAAATTGTAATAGAAATGTAGACTGAATAAGATCATTGCAGTTTTTTGAACATCAGAGTGAAATGGCTTAATCTATTTTAATAGCATCACTTTGCTATAGTATAGAGAATGAAATACGTGGGGATGAAGTACTAGTGAAGAGTAACATCAAAAGACTTATTAGGACAATAAGAATTGATGAGAGTTGATGGTGAGATTGGGTGAGAGTTGATGGTGTCTTGAACTAGATCTATACCTTTGAAGTTAGTACAAAGTGGTCAAAATGTGTATATATTCTAAAAGACAGGCGATGAGATTCAGTTAGTCTTTGTGAGAAAAAAGAAAAAGGCATCAAGGAATTCAATTTGATCAAGTGGAACTATGCAATCAATGTTAACTAAGATAGAGAGGGGATGATGATGAGGTTGATTTTCCTGTAGATGGTATTTCAATCATCAGATTGAATAACCTTACCAAGGAATTATGAAATAATGTATGAGAGGATGGGGTGACCAGAAAAAGAGCCTCAAGAATGATCAATGAGAAATACAGGTATTTTTCCCATTTTAAAAATGTTTCAGAAACTTGAAAATAGCAGTTTAAAAGTAACCATGGGGCCTTAAATCCTTTTCTGGCATGCCAAATCACCTTGCTATTTTCACAACCTTATTTTCTTAGAGACAATGGGAGCTTGCAATGTACAGATTTAGAAAGCCTACAGATAAGGCACTATTCTTAAGGACAAAACATCATGTCTTATTGATAAATCCATTCATAGATTATATGTGTTTCCCCCCCTTCACCCAGCACCCCCAAAAAATTAGCTAGAGTGTTCCCTTCAGACAGGAAACTTTTCTTATTTAATATTATTTTTATAAATGTTACACATTCAATAAGAAATACTGTTGACTTAGAATGAAAGTCATCAGGAAAGAGATATTAAGAGCATTATATATGATCACCTCAGTAGTTTTTGCTATGTTTTGGATAGTAATAAACCCCTCCCCTAATTACCAATAATGAATTTTGGGAAGGCATTAGAAATAAACATAACACACTTAGTATAAGAATACAGACACCTATGTTGCTATCATTATTTATGCTTAGCATAAATGGTATGTTATTTGAGCTGTAGCTGGTTTGGCTCAGTGGATAGAGCATTGTCCTGCGGACTGAAGGGTCTCAGGTTCGATTCCGGTCAAGGGCATGTACCTTGGTTGTAGGCACATCCCCAGCAGGGAGTGTGCAGCAGGCAGCTGATAGATGTTTCTCTCTCATCAATGTTGCTAACTCTCTATCCTTCTCCCTTCCTCTCTGTAAAAAATATATTTTTAAAAATGTTATGATATTTGAAACATTGAACAAAGACTCCTAGACACACCCAAGCAACATCCTATGGATATCACTTATGCCATATATTTTGGAACTTAAGCCTGCAGTGTAGAGATCACAATAAGACTGAATTGCAGAAATGACATCACTTAGCCCTAGATGGACACTGTACGTCTCATGCTGCACTGCAGCCCTGACATACCATTTCTCTATGGTTGCAGGTAAAATCTGGAAGCTAGGCGAGTCCTCTCTGATCCCTGAAGAGTTCAGTCACTCTTCCAAAGGAAAGCCTACTTAGCTCTGTCCTTGTGTCAACCTCTCAGAAACTCAGGCGTGGCCTTTTGGACTAAGGCACTTCATAATTTAATCAATTTAAACCTGGCAACTTGTAGTTATTTGTACAGTCAACAGAGACATTCTTTTTGTTAGTGGCCCACCCAACTGAAAATCTGGGAGTAAGAGCTGAGTGAGGCCATGGTAAACCAAGGAGCCTAAACAATGATATCTGGAATCTCGCTTCAGCCCATTTACTTGTGGTTTCCCCTGCATTGGAGTGACTTTTCTCACCTGACATATTCTGTCAGAAACAAACCAGGACCACACTTTCACCTCCTGTGATAAAAGAATAATTTCCAAAGCTGTTGATTATTCCTATTACTATTTCTCCAATACTAATTATTTTAATCTCTACACATTCCCAGGTATTCTCTGCTATCTCTGCATCTATACTAGCATACTTCATAGGCTTCCTATCATAATTCCCCTCTCCCCAAACCTGGTCTGTGTTGTGAACTTGCACAGCTACACATCCATTTGTTTGAGTCATAAACTTCTAGTTCATGTCAGTCACAAAGGATTTTTATTGTTAAAACATTAAAATATTTTAAAGAAATACAATCAACCTTAAAAACACTTAAGAATTAAATTTTCCTTAGAAATATTATCTTTAACATAGTACAATTAGAACTCAAGGCATTTACAATTATCTAGAAAAATATTAGGAAAATTACAGTGGTAGAACTACTGTAGAAGAAATATCACACAAACTGACTCTACTCTCATCAGAATGACAGTGAAGAATATACTATAGAAAAATGAGTAAGAATGCATGTGTATTTCAGATTTGGAGTTTTCAGTGTACACACAACCTTCATTACTAAAACACTGACTTTTGCCTTAAGCCCTCAAATACGAAAACAATTTTATTCCTTATTGTATAAGAAAATGTTTACCCTCCTGCAATTAATTATAAATTGTACTTGTCACAGCTAATAGAAGACATGTACTACATTTTTATCCTATCTTTCTTTTCTGGTTAATAAGCAAGTGGGGTAAAGTGGAAGCGCATTTTGATTGCAGAACTCTGTTGCCTTTTTCTGACTCAAGCTCTTTTGAAATTATATGGATCACTATAAATTGTGAGAGAGGGAGCTATAGAGAGCCACAGCCTCACCTGTGATACTGCTGCCCAAAAAAGCAAAACAAAGACACAGTTTCCAAAGAGCTAAATGCCAGACTATGTCCTGACATTCACAGGTTAAAAATAAGACTGCCTTGGTTAGACTCAGTAATTATTTTGTGTTATTTTGGTTACTAAGGACTGTCATTATTCTGCTTCACTGACATTTCAGCCATACTTAAACTGACTATGGCTAAGCATTACCCTTCTCATGACCTCAGTAGAAAAATGAAGAAGCTTGAAGTATCTTATTATGTCTGTGCAAAAAATTATTATTCTGTCAAATTAAGCAATATTTGTATTATAACATATTTAGCTCATAAATGTTTATAAATGTCTTTAAAGATTCATTGAAAGCACTAAATGTACCCATTTACATTTCAGAAATACAATATGAACTAAAATATTTGTAAATCAATGGGTTTTTATCCTCTCCTAACACAGGCTCATTAGAGTCCTCTGATGTACACACGCAGGGCATGTGTACAGTTGGGAGAAAACGGCCGCTGATATTCCGCCTCCCTCCTGTGATGTCCATGCTCTTCAAGTTTCAGTGGCCACAAGTGGCACAGCAATTTAGCTTTAGCATAATTAAACCAAGAAGAGCAATGCGACAGAATAAACATTTAACATTAAAAGTCAAAATAATAAATGTTAAATACAAACTGCAGTAGAAACTCTTATAAGGAAGGGGCCTCTAGCAGCAAGTTGCCCAGAGTTAAAACTAATTATGTGTCTACCTATCATGAGGGTTAGGGGTGGGATACCTTTACATCCATGAATAAGACATTTTATGATACTGCTAGAGGCCAGGTGCACGAATTTGTGCACCAGTGAGGTCCCTTGGCCTGGCCTGTGGGATTGGGCCAAAACCAGCTCTCCTATATCCCCCAAAGGGTCCTGAGTTGTGAGAGGGCACAGGCCAGGCCAAGGGACCCATTGGTGCATGATCAGGGCCAGGGAGGGACCATGGGTGGGCTCCAGGGCATGTCTGGCCTGTCTCACTCAGTCTCAATCAGCTGGACCCAAGTAGTAAGCTAACCTACCAGTTGGAGTATCTGCCCCCTGGTGGTCAGTGCATGTCATAGCAAGCAATTGAGTGGCCTTAGCATATCATTAGTATATTACACTTTGATTGGTTGAACGGCTGATTGGTTGACCAGACACTTAGCATACTAGGCTTTTATTATACAGGATTTTTTATTTTTTTCTTCAAATACATTTTTATTGATTTCAGAGTGGAAGGGAGAGAAAGAGGGAGTTAGAAACATCAATGATGAGAGAGAATCATGGATCAGCTGCCTCCTGTATGTCCCCGCTGGGGATTAAGCCTGCAACTCAGGGCATGTACCCTGACTGAGAATCGTACTGGTGACCTCTTGTTTCCTGGGTCAACACTCAATTTCGGAGCCACACTGACTGAGCCATGATACCATTTTTTAGTGAGTAAAATCCACTCTACTCATTATTTATTTAGTTCCTATTTTTAGAGGAAAGTCTTATACTCCATATTTACTTTTCCTCAATTTCATAGTTTTAACTGTTGTGACAACAATTTTTGGACCTTTCTCAGTTTTATTTTCAACTTTAATGGATATAATTAAATCTGTTTATCTTATTTCCAATGTTTCAACAGTATCTATTCTCTTTTTGCCATTTGAGCACTTGAGTCAGTGCTCCTAGTTTTCTATCCAATTCTGTTCTCTTTCCTGCGTGCTTTTAGTAACCATACAAGCTATTACTTTTCTATTACAATGCTAAGATTGATAACATGACCATTTTTCCTGAATTCATTTTCATGCATGATTTATAGGGGTTTGGTTAAAATCTATTTAGGTCATTTGTTATGACTATAAAGATATCACAGGGAGCCAAAAAGTAGACATGTGCTGCTCAAAGGAGATTCCTCTTAGGTCAACATGAGATGTGTTTATTTTTTAATGTTCATCGCTCTCAAATTTGATATATTTTAGCAGTTATTTACTGCTTATGTTTGAATCGCTTAGGTTTTTTTTTTTTTTTTTGCAAGGCTTTGTGGTGGTTCTCAGTGGTTCTTATTAGTTTATTGTCTTGTTGAGATACCAGGGCAATGTTAACAGTCATTAGCTTTGGACGCCCTGGTTTGCAGCAGGCATTTTAGGAATCCTCTGATCCATACTATTTTGTAACTGCCTTTTAGCTATCTCTATGATTTGATTTGATTTTATCCATTTTGCTTAATAATATGATATTTCACTTAGTAAATATATGTAGTTGGTACTTGTCAACCCATAGTGCCACTACAATGAAATAAATACACTTTTCAGCAATGCATGGAGAACTACGCACTTTACTAGCAAATAAACAGTATGATTTATATTTTATGTAAAACAATATCAATGTCTTGCACTAAAAAGTGCAGCCATTTCAGGCAATATTTTATTTTGAAATCAGTTCTGCTTTGAAATTTTTTCCTAGTGGTAACCATGCTGTATTTAACAGGAACTGGTCAAAAACAAAAACTGAATACTTACAACTGGAATAAAGAACACGCAGGAGCACAAACGTGCCACCATTTATGTAGAGGAGACTGCTAAGTATTTTATGATAATAAATCAGAAATTTTATTTAACTTTTATAGACTGACCAATGGTAAGGACTGGAAATGAGTGATTCTGCATCGTCCTTCCAACTAATGACCTTTGCGTAACCAGGGGGGCTTCTGTAAACAGAAGAGCCAACTGAAGTTCAGATCCTCAGTCCTTTAACGACTGCCTGGAAGTTCTTGCCAAGTTGCTTTACATACTCTCTGTGATTCAGGTTACACTTATAAAAATGGGTGTAAAAATGCCTGTACGTTAGCTTATATTGAAATCTAAAAGTGATAAGGCACAAATAGTCAAATAAAAGGATAGGTGCATAGTTTGAACTTACATTTTTTTTTTTAATCTTCACCTGAGGATATTTTTCCATTGAATTTTAGAGAGAGGGGAAGACAGAGAGAAACCACATCGATTGGTTACCTCCTGCAGGAACCCAGACCAGTCCAGGAGGAGCCTGCAATCAAGGTATGTCCCCTTGCCCAGAATCGAACCTGGGACCCATGGGTCTGTAGGCCGATGCTCTATTCACTGAGCAAATCCAGCTAGAGCTGGAACTCAAAATTTATGTTGAATACTGTTATTACCTAAAGAGGATGGTGTTTATGTTCTACCATCGTTCCAAACATTTTTTTTAAAGAAGGCATTTTATGAGGCAGTATTCCTCAAACTGGTTTTATGACACACTAACTCATGTGTAAGCATTTTGAGTGCATCAAAAAAGATAGCATTAATACATTTGACTGTTTCCTCCTACAGCAACTAATGTACTAAAAATATAGCATAGTTCCAAATGCTAAAAAGAACATAAATTTATACCTTATTATTTATTTTTGTCACACTCAAATTTATCAGCCTACTTAAAAAGTAAAAATTTAATAAAACTTCTGATTAAATCTCAATAGTGACTAAAACATTAAAATTATATGAAATTCCTTTTAATAATAGTAAAAGTCACGCTATACACACGTAAGCTCTGGCTGTTCACAGTGTTAAAACATGTTTCATAAATTATGCATTGAAATCACAACTTCAAGGGACCCTGGAACAAAGTTTTCCTAAATATTCTATTAGTTTTACATAAGTAGTGCCCTAAACTGCATATTGATGATTTTTAAAGCTAAAAGAAATAATATGGCACTTCAATTTGCTCAAAGAATTTAATAAAAATTAAAGATTTAATAGAATGCTTAGAAAGCCATTTAAATCCAATTAGAACTGTATATAGAAATGGGACTTTTCACATCTGTAAGGTTGACGGTAAATATTTATTTTCTGAGTGATAATTGCTAATACTCTGCTTCCTAATTGCTTTTCTGTATTGAGTAGCAGACTCAAAAGCAGTTTGAAGAGATTGCACTTTTCAAACTTTAATAACAGACTATCTAAAAACAAACATTTGCTCACTGGAGTGCTATGGTTCTATTTTAAGTGACTTTGAAACTGGGTTAATAAGACAGCAAACCTTTGTTTCCAAGATGTTGCACTTAGCGGCAATTCCAAAAGGTAATATTTCCCTCACCTTTTTCAAGGATTTCCAAACTATCTCTCAGCTGTAGTATTTTCTATTCTTGTATTTTAAAAGTGAAAACAGTATTAAGGTGCTTTAAAGTTTAAATAAAAATGTGCATGTAATACCCATTGGCTATCTGTCATTTTCTATGAAAAACATACATTTCCGCGGAACTGGTTTTCCTTTGGGATTATAGACATTCACCTGATAATTTTTACCACAAAATCTACCAGCATAAACACATCCGCTAATATGCCCTCTGATATTTTCTGTTTGTTACATTAGTTGAACATATTTCTATCTAAACCAAAACCCTTCTAACTTTGGTCCTTCTTGCTTTTTTTTTATCTTAGATAGTATAGTATGTTATTATCATCAACATGTAAACATGCTGCTGCATCTACCATTTTAAAACTTGATTTTCTTTTTCATAGCCCACTCCACTTTGGATTCCCTTTTACTCTTCTCCTTCCTCATAGCAAAATTCCTTGAAAGAGTTGCTCCTCACTGTCATCTATCTATATTTACTCCTTTTTGAACAAACAGCACTCAAATTTTATTTTCCAGAAATGTACCAAAACTACCCCTGAACAGCATTGTGAAATTCACCAGTCAAGTCTTCATCAGCACTGTCTTGACCTCTTCATGACATTGGGCCTATGTGTTGCTTTCGCATCCTTTACTTTTTCGTTTGTTTGTCCTCTGGGACTTTTTCCTCTCACATCACTGGCTAATTCTCAAGTCTCTTTTACATATCTTACTTGCAAATCATCTGTGTAAATGTTTAGGATCCAAATACACAGTTATGTTTATCTTTGACCCAAATACTTCTGCTAGACTCACATGCACCAATCACCTTAGAGATCTCCACTGGGAATTCAACATTAACACATCCAAAACTTAATTATTTTTTGCATCCCTGCCTGATAGGCTTCTCTGCAGGTGTTCCTCAGCTCAGTAAATGTGGTAGGTTTATAATACTATGCACTTAGAATAACACTGAAGCATGATGTTGGGAATCTTTATAGCACTGATAATTTTTATAGAGAAAACTCCATCTTTTCCAGTTACTAAAGACAAAAAGATGTGGTGTTATCATCAACTTCTGTATTTCTTTCAATCTATCGTTAAGTCCCATGGGCTCAATCTTCAAAATATTTTCAGATTCTGACCTCTTTTTACTATCATCACAGCTATTCCCTAAGTTCAAGTTACTATACTCTCTACCAGGGATCTTTAAAGTAGCATCCTTTCTGCTTTTTTCCATTTTCTCTCCTGAATGGTCTACTGCTCACACATCAAATCCGCTGTCTGTAGATAGCCTGCAGTGGCCTACAACCTACCTTCTGTCTTGTACTCTCACTGCTCAGGGAATCCTACCCCTGCCACACGGGCTCCCTTAATTTCCCATTGTGTTTCCAAGGGTGTCTCTACCTCAGGGCCTTACATTCTGTTTACTGTGGCTTAACTGCTCTTCCCCACATAGTTGGATCCTTTGCTTTTTCATAACTCTCTGTTCAAATCTCTTTCCCCAGATGAGATGATCTTGACAACACTGTCTAAAAATCTCTATTTTTAGCTAGATCTCTCACTCCCTATTTCCCTAGCCACTCTTTATTTACACTTAGAATTGATTGTCCAGTAATGCTCTTATGGTTACATTTAGTTTAAAGGGAAAATGGGAAATATCTGTATTCTTAGGAGCCATCTATTTAGCTGATAAAGAAGTAAAAGAAAAAGACAGTGGGTGTAGCTATAAGGAGATGATAGGCAATCTGGCAATCATTGCCATACACTCTTTTTATAAAAATAAAGGAATAAATCTGCCTAGGCAAATAAATTATTATTTTCTTTCTTAAAATATTTTTTATTGATGTCAGAGAGGAAGGGAGAGGGAGAGAGAGATAGAAACATCAATGATGGGAGAAAGTCATTGATCGGCTGCCTCCTGCACTCCCCACACTGGGGATGGAGTCCACAACCGGGAAATGTGCCCTGACTGGGAATCTAGCTGTGACCTCCTGGCTCATAAGTTGACATTCAACCACTGCGCCATGCTAGGCAGGCTAAATTTTTCTTAATGTTAAAGAAAGTGCCAGGATTTGGTGAGTTCACAAATTTCTGAACATTTCAGATAAAAAAAAAGAAACTTGATTCTATTATACTTCCTGCAAAAATTATAGAAAAGAAAAAGAAAAGACATCAGATAGTATTGAGTTACAGGGATAGAGACATAAATCCAATAGAAATTTTTCTTCTCACTCAATCATAAGAGTTTTCAAGGCAGAGATAACATAACATCTTCACCTTAACATAATGCCTGGAAGACTTTTTATAATTTTAGAAAGGGTTAACAAGTGAAAGTAATGATTAAATGCTTCATTGCTCTTTGGTTAAATTAATCTTCTCAATTCTGATTTTGCATAATTATATATTATAACTAAATACATGGGTGAACAGTACATAATTAGGTCAGTCACACTTACAATGTCTGTAGAAGGTGAAAAAGATATACATAACTATTCACGCCTTTTGCAATTATTCACAGGGAATATCTTAATAAAGAAGCTTCTCCAACCTATTTTATTCCTATAGTTATTGCTGCCAATCCTCCTCCAGAGTTAAAAACCCTAAAGGGCCCAGCCTGCATAGTATATTGACTTTCATCCAACGAGGCTGTTTTTTAAATAATCAAATAGGTTTTTTTCTTTATTAATTAAGGGATTATATATGTGTCCTTATCCCCTCCCATTGCCTCCCCACCCCACCCCCTGCTCATCCCCTCATCCCCTTAGTATCTGTGTCCATTGATTATGCTTATATGCATGCATACAAGTCCTTTGGTTGATCTCTCCTCCCCTACTCAATGTGTTTCTCTGTGTTGTTGTTGTTTTTGAAGACAGTGAGACAAAATCTTAGTTTATAAAAATCACCTCTTTGAAAGACAAATGATTGTGAAAGTATGAAGTCAATAACCATACATCTATTTATATGTTAATTAACTAATACTTAGTGTTTACAGGGAATAGCAGTCTATATATTATTCTGTTCACTTGCTGTCATTTTATTTTTCAAATTTCATGTCTCTAAAGGAACATATGCTTTCATGTGTGAAGAATAAGCATGAGATAACTATAAGAAACTTCTGTAAATGTAAGTGTTAGGGCATCGACAAACTGGCATAGATAAACTGAGACATTTTGATTTAAATATTTTAAAATATATTTATTTGAGAGAGTGAGCACTGACTTGTTGTTCCACCCATCCACTCATTCACTGGTTGATTCCTGCATGTGTCCTGACCAGGTATCAAATCCACAGGCACACAGGGAATACTCTCCAACCAACTGAGAAACCCAGCCAAGGTGCCATTATTACATCCTGTATAATAAAAGCCTAATATGCTAAGTATCCGTTCACCCGCTCAACCAATCAAAAGTAATATGCTAACCATATGCTAAGGCTGCTCAACTGCTTGCTATTATGTGCACTGACCACTAGGGGGCAGATGCTCTAACTGGTAGGTTAGCTTGCTGCTGGAGTTTGGCCAATCAGGACTGAGCAAGATGAGCCTGACATGCCCTGGAGCCCTCCAGAAGCCCCTTACTGGCTAGCCAACCTCCTTAGTCCCTCCCTGGCCCTGATCGTGCACTGGTGTTGTCCCGTGGCCTGGCCTGTGCCCTCTCACGATCAGGGACCCCATGGGGGATGTTGGAGAGCCAGTTTTGGCCCAGTCTTGCTCAATGCAGGAGCTTTCCCCTAGTGGTCAGTGCACTCCCACAGGGGGAGCATTACTCAGCCAGAAGCTGGGCTCACAGCTGACAAGGGCAGCAGTGGTGGCGGGAGCCTCTCCAGCCTCCAAGGCAGTGCTGAGGATATCTGACTGCCAGCTTCGGATTGCTCCTCGCGAGCGAGTGGGACTAAGCCAGCACTCAGACATCCTCCAAGGGCCCTGACTGCCAGAGTGTGCAGAGCAGGCTGAGGGACCTTCCCCGAGTGCAAGAATTCCCTTCACCAGGCCTCTAGTATATATATATATATATATATATATATATATATATATATATATATATATATATATATATATATATATATATATATATATATATTAGGGACTAGGGGCCCGGTGCACAAAAATTTGTGCACTTGGGAGGTCCATCACCCAACCTATGCCCTCTCAGAGTCTGGCACCCCTCTGGGGATGTCCACCTGCTGGTGTGCCTGGTCAGCCTGGGTGAGGGGCTGATGGCTGTTTGCAGGCTGGCCAAGCCCCCCAGTGGCATCCCTCACCCCATTAGGGTGTGGCCAGCCTGAGTGACAGGCTGATGGCTGTTTTCAGAATTTCAGTCTGCCCACAGCTGCCATTGACCCAATGTCCCAGCAAGGCTGGCTGGAAGCAGGTTTCTGGGGTTTGTTTATCTTCTATAATTGATACACTGTTCCTTTAAGCCAGGGCCTAGTAACGAAACCTCCTCTCTGCTTCAGCTCTGGCTTCTATAATGAAACAATGTTTAATTAGAAGTCTGGCCCAGCCTGCTGTTTGCTTCAGCTCCTAGGATTGAGACATTTGTTGCAAATATGATGTTCCCTGGAGCAGAGAGACGCCCAGGTGGCCCACAAACAGTTTCACTCCTGCTGCAAGGGACGCTGCCTGTTTACTCAGGTCCCTGAGTGCCGGCCTCCATGTTGGCTGGGTTAATTTGCATATAGTTGCTCTGACTGGCTGGTGGGCATGGCTTAGGCGTCCCAAAGAAATGGTTAATTTTAATATTATGCTTTTATTAGTTAGGATATTAATCAAACTGGGTCAGAATAAAGGCCCAACATGCTGTTAAAACTCAGAATGAACAGAGCCCTTCTCACATCAAATCCAAAATACTAATAGCACTGAGGTTGAGGAACTATACTCTAAACGATCATACACAGTGTTATAATGAGAGTTCAGTGATGAGAAATGAAGGTTTACTGCAAGGCTATTGACACTATCAATTTTGTTTGACATATTATTTTTCCTGAAAATTAAATATTTTGTTATTTTAGCCATTGTTTTATGCTTCTCAATTAGCTGTCATGTAATGCTGTTATGTGAAAGCAAAATAACTAATAATAATAAAACAGCCAACAACAGCAATAAAACACGTGTCTCCTGGTTCCAAATTTTTTTCTTTCTCAGAAAGTAACAGATTGTGTCTGTTTTGAAGTATGCCACTTTCTAAGATTGCTGTGCAAATAAGAACTCTAAATCTCAGGAGATTTCCCCTTGCTATCTTGATCCATTCATTTTTATAGAGAATTGTTACTGGAAACTCTTTACTGAAGTTTAAAATATGGAAGTCGAAGGATGCTCTGCAATGATATTCAGTCTCAGCTAAGAACACACAATAAATGCTAAAATAGAAATGATGTGGGAAGTAAGTTTAATTCATTCAGGTTGACTCCAGATTTTATTCACAGTCAAAGTATACTCCTCATCCTGTATCATTAAGCGAAACCTTGGCTGGAGGAAGCATTGTTTGGCTTTAGAACAGGGAAGTGTGAGAAGTGTTTCTGTGCCTTGAGCTTTGGGTGACACTGCTCCCAACTACACTCATATGTAAACACAGGTGATATGCCCATCAGTGTGAACTCCAAGTAGTTCTAAATATCTGTCCTTGTACTTCCATGAAGCATAGGATTCTTCTTGCTTTTTAAATAGCAAAGGTGTATGGCATCACAGTTTTACATACCTCAATCCTAAATAATAGAATTGGATTGAAGGGCCTGTTACCAAGTATTGCTTACTTGGTTATGTTCAACAAAATTATTATTCTGACTCTTTTAGTCTGCAAAATGCTGTATAATGCACTGGCATTGCAATTGCTAACTCATCACAAAGGAAATGAAGGCATTATGCTGGCAGTTAAGAGAGATTTGCTATTTAAGACAAAATAATTCATTCTTTCAAACATTGAAAAGCACATTTGGACAGTACAAAAGTGCCCAGGTCATCACGGGGACCACCTGCCCAGCACTCTCACTTTCACCGTATGCCTTTCCATGTGACTATCACTACACTGTTTTTTCACATAAGCCAAGCAGCTTAAATATTCGGGAAAAGAAATCCACATTTTATATTGTCAGGTCATTTCATTAGAGGAGACAAGTGAAGTCTGAGATGTTAGCAGTCTGGGAAACACAACTAATAACATTTAAAAGAAAGCGTTCTAAACCCTAGGCCTAATTGTGTAAATCAGTTTTCCATACTGAAGTTCATAAAGATGAAAAAAAAAAAGACAATAAAATAAGAACTAAGCCACACTGAATCAAAGATGTGTAGTATGCCCTAATGCATAGCATGAGGACTCAAGAAAGAAAATGCAATGTCATTGTATCATGATTCTACAAATAAGGCACAGCATCATGAGATACACTGTTTACAGTTTAGAAGGAAAAGGATTGGACAATTCAAATTTTAGAATCCTTTTACTGGGCTTCTTATACCATTTAGTAGCTTGTGATGGTGCACACACTATTTAACTTCTTTATACTTCACAGGCCTCATGTGTTGGGTTTTTGTTTTTTTGGTTGTTTTTTTTTTGGTCTTTGTTTTTAAGGTAATGTTAGCTTTCTCATAAGTTAAATGAAGTGATGAATGTGTATCACCAGCTCCTAGAGCCATAGCCGCAGTGCTGAATAAATATTTGAAGAATCTCTGAGTAACGCTGAATAGAGATATAGAAGGGTAATCTTCTTATTTCAGCGTGAAGGATCCTTTAAGATCAACTGGCCAATCTCCCCGTGAATGCTGTTCTCTCCCTTGGTTCTCGCAAGAGGGCAGAATAGCAAGCGCTGCCTTGTCTTTGACACAAGATTTACTGCTTCAGGAAGCACATATGTCATGATGACTAGTTCCCAGGATCCTATTTAGATAACTCTAACATTGAAGAGATATTTTCTTTGAGTGAGCAATAAATACCCCTCTCTAAACTGTTGCTTATTGACGCCCAAAACGGGGCCTTTTCTTCGGGATCCTTTCCCTTTACCGGAAGCCGGCGCTCAAGCCCACTCAGAAGCGTGTCTTTATCTTGAAATGAAACATTTCTGGTTTCCTTTTCATGACAAATTCCGAAGTGCGATGTACCTGGCTTGCTTTCAGATTCTAAGCCGTCTTCAAACACAACATGCTTCAGTAGACACAGTGTTTTGTTGTTTGTTTGAAGCCCCATATAAGTGCCTTTCGTGGTTTAGCCTCTGGGGATAGCCAGTGCTTTTCAACCTGCATTTACTTAATTGTTGTTTTCATTTGATGTTGTTATAATTTGGTTTTGTTTGTTTATCTGAGCCACATCCCCCTTTTTGAGCAGAATACCTAAAGACTTTACTGTTTATTTCATTTGTTTTCATTATTGTGATTGTTGACACTGTTATGGATGTCCCCTCTCCCCCCTGTCCCCACCCAGCCCTGGACGCCCCCCTCCCCTCTGGCCACCACCACACTATGGTCTTTGCATGTATGTTCTTTGGCCAATCCCTTCACCTTCTTTCACCCACCGCCCCTGTCCCCGCCCCACTCCCCTTCTCTCTCATCTGACAGCTGTCAGATTGTTTCCATGTATTCATGCTTCTGTTTATTTTGTTCATCAGTTTATTTGGTTTATTAGTTTCCAGATATAAATAGTGAGATTGTATGGTATTTGTCTTTCTCTGACTGATCTATTTCACTTAGCATAATAATGTCCAGGTCCATCCATGCTGTCACAAATGGTAGGATTTCCTTCTTTTTTATAGCTTTGGAATATTCCACATGTGCATATTTGTGAATAATCCAAAATCAATGTGCCATACCTTTAGCTTTTCTTCTAGTCATTTACAAGCTTTCAATAAGGCAGCCCTGGAGACTGAGTTTTGGTTCCTCTTCCTCCTTCTCCTTCTTTTTCCTTCTTATTATCTTTGAAAAAAATATATTGAGGGTGTATTATTTGCCAGACTGAATGATTTAACTACATTATTTTATTTAATTCTTACAACAAGTAGACAAGGAAGTTACTATTTTTTATTGTTCAAAAAATAAAAAAAGAAGACTATATACAAACAGGTTGTCACTTTCTCAGTCTCAGGCTGTTTGACATTGAAGCTCAGGAACTTCACCAGGGAGGAAATGGTGGACAAGCAATTTTGGGGCATACCTTTGTAAACAATTGTGTATTTAGTTTGTTGCACCTTTAAAAATATTTTTTTATTGATTTCAGAGAGGAAGGGAGAGGGAGAGAGAGATAGAAACATCAAGATAAGAGAAACATTGATTGGCTGCTTCCTGTGTGCTCCCCATCCAGGCATGTGCCCTGACCGGAAATTGAACTGTGACCTCCTGTTTGGTTCATAGGTCAACACTCAGCCACTGAGACATGCCATTTAGACACTGCACTATTTTAGTCTATATTTTAGCCACTATATTCATCATGATTTTATGAATGACTCTGTCAATACCTTAATGGCTTTTCAATATCCTTTCCTGAGGGAAAAGTGACTAAATATTATTCACCTCTCAAACCTCAACAAAAAAACTGCAATCACAACAATAAAATATTTAACCACAAAGCTGCATCTTTCCTGTTATAAAGTGAAACCAGGAGCAAGGAGAAAAACAGCAAACGATAGTTACTAGGGCAAGTTAGGAAGGGCATTAGACACGCCTGACTTTGGTGCCAGGCTTTTTGCCCTCAACAAGCATTTAATATTTCCAAGATTCATTTGCTTAATAATTATGTGTTCTACAGTCTGCAAAACTACTAGAAATGCAGCACCTGGCTCATTATTATTAAAATAAGCAATGCTAAAATTCAGCACATGGTTGATTGCACAAGCATAATAGGAAGGTAGCAGTGGGCATAAGCTAGTCTATGCAGTGGTAACAAATGTCCCACATTTGGTGACTGATGCTCTGCAAGTTTATGTCTAATGAGCCCCGTGTGTCTAATGTGTAATGACAAGGGCATGTGATTCACTGGAATCTTTGACAAACCTAGGATGACAAAGGTTCTTCCAACATCCTTGCCCCGTTGCTGACACAGAAATAAGAAAGGAGCTGCTATTGCCAATCATATGGTGACTTTTAAAGTTTCCATGTGGATGCAATGAGTACACTTACAGTCACTGGCCGTTCAAATCTTATGTACTTTGCGTGATTTACTGAGCAGTCCAGTCCATGGAGGGAGGAGAAGGACATGAATGCTTGTTGGACTGTGTATTAGTTGGGGTTCTCCGAGAAACAGAACCAATAGGATGTCTGTGTTTACAGATATATTCACATGTGTGTGTAAAACAATTCATTATATGAAACTCAATCACATGATTATGAAGGCAGAGAAGTCCAGACCCAGGGTTGCTGATGATATAGTTCCAGCAAACAGCCTGGTCTAAAGGCAGCAGGAGACCGATATCCCAGCTCAAAGAGATGAGGCAGAGAGAAGGAAACATTCTTCCTCACTTCAGCGGGGTGGATGGCCCACCCATATTGGGGAGGGAAGTCTGCCTTACTCAGTCTGCCAACTGAAGTGTTAACCTCATCACGTTAACATCCTCACAGGCGCATGGAGAAATGATACCGTAAGCCAATATCTGGGCACCCCGTGGCTCTGTCAAGTATAACACATAAAATTAACCATCACAAACTGTGAATCCAAAAGACTGAAGATTTGAAATATCTGTGAGAATTTTTAGAAAAATAATCCAGACAATCAAATGGTTTTAAATAAATAGGAAAAGGAAAGTTACTACTGTGAATTTTTAAAACTCATTTACCTAAGAGGAGCCTTCCTCCTTCTTTTTGTTGTTAGGAAAGTACTTAATGTAAATGAGTAAGGTCCTTGTGTTTTAATCTCATGGTAGAGAGGCCTGGACTCCATCGGTTTCTTATTTTCATGTACAGTCACAGTTCTTCCCCCTACACACCGTATATTCCTATCTGCATATGTGTCTAACACACTTCAGAAATTATACCGCACAGCTGCTTCTGTAGCCATCTGTTTTAATGTAAGTTCTTCTTTTCAATATTATGTTATTTCCGAGAATTGTGTCATTCTTGTGTGAGGTTCCTCTTTTATAGTCTGCCACTTCAGGATCAGAGGATTTTAAATAAATATGCATAACATTTTATGTTGCATTTATGTGCTTATGTTTTCATTAGAATAACATTTAATCACCATGAAGTGCTTAGAATTTCATAGCCAGTAATTGATGCTCACTCATAGAAAGTAATTTCTATAAACCAAGGACAAACTACATACAACTACATTTTGGTTGTCTAAACATGATTAACATTAATGGGATAGATTAGTCTTTATGTGAACTGAAATACTCATATACATGGTTTGCCAATGGCATAGCAGAATATAAAGAACCTCATTGTTGGTAGAAATAGATATATTTAAAAAATAAAAGGTTTGCTCTTTGACTTGATAATTGGTTCCACCATTCCAAAATAAGAAATTGAACTTTTCAAGTCAAACAGAAGAAATAAATATTTGTAGCCACATTAGGAATAAACAACTCTAGAATCTAAGTGTTGAAGTCATTTTATTCCAAAGGGTGAAACACTTGGATTATGGATTTCAGTCTGCTTTCTTCCTGCTGAGCCATTCATTCCATCTCATTTGATCCTCCTACATCTGTTTTGTAGTGATCTGGATATTTTGGCTAGCTAAACACAGTTGTTATGCCCAGTCTGGTTGATCAGAGACACACCTGCCCTTCAGATGTTTCAATATCCTCTGATAGTTGTGGTGCACAATACAAAGGCATTTTGGATGACAAAAAGTTTTAGAAATTACCTAGCATGACCTCACCACTTTGTAGAAGAGGAACCATTTTTATAAAAGGACAGATGCAGCTTCTGTCACTAACAGAAGTATCATTAATAGCTTCTTCTTTCTTAACCTCTTACTGAGCATGCATTACATTTAAAGGAAGACTGCTTTAGAGCTGTGGAAAGGTGACAGGTTTGTTCTACAATATCTTATGCAAGGAAAAGATCAAGGAAAAATGTCATTTGTTCCCTTTGCTTTCCAACCTTTCAACCTTGGTACTTTCAGAGACCTAACTTTATGTAACCAATCTCAGCATACTGACACCACAAAATTAAGAGACAGCCAAAGGATGATTTTGGGAGCCCTGGGTCTTTTAAAAATATACTAAGAATGTGTCACTTGACCTGGGACACATTGATCTAGCTCTCATCTGATAAAGACAAAGTTGTTAGATCCTAATTTTTAAACCTTTTAAAACACATAAGTCTTTTAAGATTCTGGTGAAATAAGTAATACCACTTTTCAGAGAAAGGACCATCATCCATATCTTATATATCAAATTAGATGGTCAAATTGAAGAGTGGAATTCTCCCAAAGGAAAAACAGCCTCTGACAGCAAATGAATCACTTGTTGCTGGAAATTATATCATTCAAATATCTAATCTAGGGCCTGGCACATTCAGTTAAAGGCCATAAGGCAGCAAAATATTAAGATTGAAGACACACACTTAGGTTCAAATATTGACTTAGACCCTTATAAGATAATAAACTATGCAAACCTTGATTCTGTATCCACTATTTTCATCTGGCCATGGAGGCAATCAGTCGCATATCTAAGCAAATGATGACAGTACTACACTCAACATAAACATCTGAATTATAACTGGGACATTAGGACATGGAAATTCTGGGGAGGTCATTATTCTTCTGTTCATTACACTAATAATTTCTGCAATCTCTGCTTGTTGGAGTTTTTTGTCCTCTCTTAAAGGCTAGTTTTATACCTACCTTCTCTGTAACATCATTCTTGTTCATTCCTACTACAAAAGATCTTGCTCTTTTCAGATCTCAATAGATCCTATTATCTGGGTCATTCAGTGGTTTCCTTTGAGCTTTGAACTTTGTACGTATATATCTAAACCAGTTTTGATTTATTATATTTTATTAGGCACCACGTTCATATTTTCTTCCTTAAGAATCCAGATGTGACAGTCATCTCAAAAAAATCTTCAAAAGAGGGAAAGGGCCATATTCTCAGGCTAGTACTTAGGAAAATGGCTTCCACTGCATGAAATGATAGGTTGGTCTTGTCATTGTGTGTCTTTCTGTCTCTAAATAACAGCCACCCACACTCCAAAGATGCCGTATTTTCTTATTACAGGTGTTGGACCTTCTATTTGCTATGAAATAGGTGAACTCTGCCTCTCTATTTATTGGTGAAAAGTGAATTTACTCCGTCTCTCTTTTACAGTGTCTTAACATATGCTTCCATAGTGCATCCTTGTATCTATAACTTCTCTTCAAGGATATTTGTAAATTGTGGAATTTGAAATATCTATTATCTGCCTTAAATAATTATCCTAATCCTGTTTCTTCACAAACATCAAGCAAAGGTTACAGATTCTCCAGAATTGTTGCTCTGGGAACACAAAGTAGTCTATGCATGAGCGTCTTGGATTTCCTCCACAATCAGTGTCACTACTTGACTTCCCAATTAAAGAAAATAGGAACAGGAGCAGAAGAATCAGCAGGGTTGAAACTGAGGTCTCCTTTTATGAGGTGTAAGTGAAGTAGTTAGCCAACTCCCTAGTGCTCTGAGAAATTGCGTGAGGTCACTGGGGAACTCCTACCTCTATTGTTACCTGCCAATTTAGATTTGTTAATCTGTTACACCCGATACCATACCCAGACATCTGTGATGACACCAGCTCCATCTAAAGCTTGCTAAAACACCAACATTTTAAACCATTAATTTTCCAAGTCCTTCTTCTCTTTCTATTATACATAGGTTAAGGGATCCTAGATCTTTCTGGTGATCATCATCATAGTAATTCAGCTATAGCAACCCTTCTTTTACAGATAAAATTAAGTCCAACATAAACATGAATGAATAAGATCAGAGCAGCTTACAGAATTGTAGAACTATTCCATCCATAAAGATCCTTTGAATAAAGTCAGGCAGTTCATGGTTTCAATAATGATAGATTCTGGCTATTTCATGACTTTCTTGGACTTCTGTGAATTTTTGAAAAAATAAAGGAAATTTATATAGACACTTAGGTCTTCTGCAATAAGGAGATGGACTATTTAACTATTTAAATATTTCTTCTCACTGCTAGCAAAAGTCCTGACAAAGCAAACATGATTCTAATAGATCAGCCCCATCATTTCACAGTATTTACACAACCTTTTTGTAGCTTTTTAAAACTATATATATATTGATTTCAACGAGGGGAAGGAAGAAGGAGAAAGAGATAGAAACATCAATGATGAGAGAAAATCATTGATTGGCTGCCTCCTGCTTGTCCCCCGCTGTATATTGAGCCAGTAACTGGGCATGTGCCTTGACCGGGAATTGAACTGTGACCTCCTGGTTCATAGGTTAATGCTCAACCACTGAATCACACAGACCGGGCTGCACAACTTTTTATAACTCTAATTTTCCTTGTGTTTATGCAAGTGTAGCTAGTACATGAAAGTTAAATTTGTTCAGGTTATTTACGATCCTTTGTGAGGTTTACTTACTAATTCCTGATTAGACAACTTTCATTGGGATGTGAATAATTATCTCTATCTCTTCTATTGGCCAAATTACATCTCAGTATTTACAAATTCTTTACATCCTTAACCAATATTTATTACCCACATCAATATAACTCAACTATTTTTTTTCTTCTTCTTTTTTTTTTGATCCACTACTACTTTTTACTTTCTTCAAAATGTATCATGGTCAGTCAGTCATTACAGCTTACTTTTCATAAATAACAATGACGATTTTCAATTGATCCTGAAGCAAATATGTATTGGCACATACTAGAAAATCTACGGTAATCACATGTATGTATACTTATGATCATGTCAGTATCTTGACAGACATAACATTTTTGTCCATGTGCTTCTATGAAGATAGCCTAGGGTAAACACTACATGGAAGTGAGAGTCTTTCTTCTACATGTATAGCACATACTGAGATCTCCTCTCAGATTTCTTTTCAGGAGGTAGGGTCAGCTGATAGCCTCTGGCCATTCACAACTAAAGAGTCCATCTCATCTTTTGATGCCCTTCTTGAATACCCCTCTGCTAACGACAGAACAAGGTACTTATACAAAGTCTAGACATTTCTGCCTAATGTAAGACTACTTTAGTGGGCACTTTTGCCTAAAGCTCCTGGTTGATGTGGAAGAGCGTGACCTAAAAGTTTATCATGGACCCTGTTAGAGTAATGGCTTATTAAGTAAGAGAATAAATGGAATTTTAAAGTAAAACAAAAATCAATCAATCCATAATTGTTTGAAGAAACCAGTACAAAATCCATATTTTATTTATTTCTGGAATCACATAAATTCTTAGGAGAGAGAAAAATATCTAGCAGACTGAAAACAGAAGAAAAAGTTATTAGTTTTTGTTTTAATTTTACTCTAACATTCAGTTACAAGACTAAGCAAATGTACACTTTGTATTTTTGTTGTTATTTTTAATTATCTGCCTCTTTTGCATGGTGATTAAAAATTCACATAAAGATATAAGTAGATGAGTACACATTATCTCCATTTGAAATGTCAAGAGTTCTAAAATGGATACGTTTTAATGAATGATTCATGCTACCATTTATCTTTAGGATGACATCATCACAAAGATCATTTTTGAGCAGCTATAGAATTTGAGAGCCCTAGAAGGTCCGTGACTCACTCTCAATGTGAGAATTCTAAGATGCCTATAAGATTTCTATCCCTTTGTTGTACTGGTACAATGCAATACCCAAGGCTGTAGAAATGATGTATTTTATCCCCACGAATAGGTTACTTTATAAGGCACAGTTGACCTTAAGATACAGAAGTAATCCAGGTGAGCCTGACCTAATCACATGAGCCCTTGGAAAAAAAACATCACCACCAAAAACAAGAGTAAAGAGTTTCCTTAGGCTGGGAACAGAGAGGAAGTCTTAGCTTTGAAGCAAGCAAAGGATTCAAAATACCATTGCTGGCTTGAATATAGACAAAGCCTTGTAGCAAACAATGGAGGCAGCTTCGAGGTGTTGAGAGTGACCCCCAATAGACGGATCTCAAGGATAAATACAGAGACCTCTCTACTGTAGCTACAGGGCACTCAGTTCTGACAATGACTGGAATGAAGTCGGGAGCAGGTTTCCCTCCACTCCCTTCATTGAGAACTTGGCTTAGCATATGCCTTGATTTCAACCTTGTGATACTTTGAGCAGAGAACTCAGTAATGCCATCAATTTGCTTCTTACCTACAGAACCTTATTGTTTCACAGCCCTTAGTTTGTAGTAACTCATTATATAACAATGTAAATTACTACAGTTATATTATTTCATGCTTTGGAAATAGAAAAAATTAAACTCTCCAGAAATAAATTGTATAATTTATTATTTTGTTTCCTAGAGAAAGAATTTTAAAAATTAGCCATTTTTTTTCAGTAAATAAGTAACACTGATAATCTCATAACCAGATGGAAACATTCTTATTTACAACTTGATAGTAGAAATCAATAATTTTTTCTGTAAACTTTGCAAGAAACTATTTTCCATTTACGTTATGTCCAAATAAGGTAAGTGACTTTTTCTAGAAAGATGACCAAGCATTTTATATGTTCTAATGGGAGTGTAACCGATTTATTGGTGAAATTATAAGAATGCACAGATATTCAATTCATAATATGACATGGCATAACATTTCTGAGCCTGCTTCTCCATGGGTAGGCTTTTGTGTAGGCATCTACCTGCTTCTGACCATGAAGATTCTCTTTGGGCTTTGCAATAATTGCTTCACATAAATAGTAATATGCACTAATACATTATATTGTTTATACCACAAAGTAATGGAAGGAGTATGTAAGGAAAGTTGTGATATGAGAAGAATTTGCTGAGTGGCTATCTGAGAAGACAGATTTGAACATTATAATTCTGAGTTGTTTTTTTTTTTTTAAATGGGGAATGTCTGTACTGATTACAAGAAAATGAGGCTTAGGACAGAACAACTGATTAAGAGGAAATTTTAGTACTTAATAATGACATGGGCCTTCACGACACATTATTCTGTCAAAATAAAAGAAAACCATATTTTGGAAATTAAACCAGTCATGTTTGGCCAAAGACTGAAATGCAGTGTTGATTGGCTTTTGCTAATTAACCAAATGATTAAATTGTGGTTTACTAGCTTGAAAGTATTTGAATTTAATTTAAATGTTTGTAATATTTCCTAATGGGAAACATATCTAATTAAGTATTAAGTATAAAAAGAGAATGGAGAATTTGAAAACATTCTGACATGCTAATTATCTTGGTATTTTTTGTAGGTTTCCCTCTGTATCCCAGAAAAATGTGTACACTTTTCATTAATTCATATACATTTTCTGTGTTTTCTCCCCAAATCTGCTACATTCTACAAGTTAAGACATAACCTGCACCCCCCAGAAACAGCCACGTGGGAATGAAGACCACACATGAATCCTTACAGTGAATAAAATCTTTCTTTAGTTTTACTTAGGAAGAAAGAAGGAACGTCCATCACTGCATCAGTGTGTGAAGAAAGATTTACAAAGCAAAGCACTTTTGAGCTGCATCTTGTTAGAAAACTGAGCAGAGAAGAGTGATAGGTTATTCCAGGCAGAGAGAAAGGAATGTACAGAGACATGAAACAAATGCTGTGGCCCAGAAAGGGAATTCATTCAGAATCGCTGGACAGGGATATGGGAAATTATTAGTAAACTAGGGGCCCGGTGCACAAATATTTGTGCACTCTGCGGGGGGAGAAGGGGGGAAATCCCTCAGCCCAGCCTGTGCCCTCTCACAGTCTGGGACCCCTCGGGGGATGTCCACCTGGGTGAGGTGCTAAGGGCTGTTTGCAGGCTGGCCAAGCCCTCCAATGGGGACTCTTACCCCATGGGGGTGTGGCCAGCCTGGGTGAGGGGCTGAGGGCCATTTTCAGGCTGGTCACAGTCCCTTCAGGATTTGGGTCCCTACTGGGGTGCCTGGCCAGCCTGGGTGGGGAGCTGAGGGCCGTTTTCAGGCTGGCCACAGCTCCCATTGACCCAAGGTCCCAGCAAGGCTGGCTGGAAGCAGGTTTCTGGAGTTTATTTATCTTCTATAATTGAAAATTTATTGTCTTGAGCAGAGGAAACAGCCTGCCTAGGCAGGCAATGAAGCCTCCTGTTTGCTTCAGCTCCGTGTCTTCTATAATTGAAACTTTTGTTGCCTTGAGTGGAGGCCACAGCCAGCCTAGGCAGGCAGTTTTTCTCCATTGCTGGCCTCCTGTTTGCTCTAGTTCCATGGCTGCTGGCCGCCATCTTGGCTGGTTTAATTTGCATATTGTCGCTCTGATTGGTGGGTGGGTGTGGCTTGGCTGGTGGGCAGGGCTTAGGTGTAATGTTGTGAGGGTTAATTTACATATTACTATTTTATTAGATATGATATGCCCATCCAAATAGAATGATGATATTACTATATCCTCATTTGTTTATAATGAATTGGCTTTCTCCAAAAATTAAAACCACAGTGTGAATTTGAGTTTAACCTTAGAATAATTGCTTCTAGGAGTACTCCATGATTTTAGCCTCACCACTTTTCAGTCTGTGTTCCTAGTACTCACAGAAAGAACTTCACATTCATCTCTTCGTATAATCCCCATCAATGGTGCTCACCCACTTAAAAGACACCCTTTCATAGAGGAGAATAATTTCTTTTTTTTTCTGCCTAGAGCCTCATAATGTCAACATATAAAACCAAAATTTTAGTCTTTTCTAAGATCATTAAGAGCAAAGATGTATTGCCCTAGCTGGTTTGGCTCAGTGGATAGAGCTTCAGCCTTCGTACTGAAGAGTCCTGGGTTCAGTTTGGGTTAAAGAACGTGCATGGGCTGCCAGCTTGATCCTAGTAGCGGGGGTGCAGGAGGCAGCCAAGCAAAGATTCTCTCTGATCATTGATATTTCTCTCTCTCTCCCTTCCTCTCTGAAATTGATATATATTTTTAAAGAAAAGAATAAAGATGTATCACTAGAGATGAGAACTAAATTATCTATACCCTTGTATTCCCATTCACTATATACTCATGCAAAAATTAGGGAAGGCTGTTAGCACAAACAAAACAAAACACTGGTTCACTTAAAATACAGTGTTGGAGGGTGCTCTGTGTCTAGTCTGAATTGCCAGAAAGACATGTAAATTCTGGAACAAATTAAGCCTAAAACATCACTGAAGTAAAACAATGAGAAAACCAACGTTTCCTACTTTAAGCACATCATAAAAATGCAAGTTCTTTACAAAAGACAATAATACTGAAAAAAGAAAAAGAAAAATGGAGAAGAGTACGACCAAATATTAGATGGAGTAACTCTACAAGAGGAGCTGAGCAAGGCTGTTGAGGACAAGACTTTGTGGATATCACTTATTTATTTGGTTGCCAAGAGTTGGGGCTGAATCAACAGCATGTGACACACACACACAAGGACTTACTTCTTTGACTTTTCCACATTTTTGTATCTTTACACAAGTCTGTAAATTCTGCTTTTCTCTGTCTCTCTACACTGTGTTAAAAGGCAATCAGTCCAACACATGTTTGTGGTTCAAAAACTTGCTGGAATACCACTGGCTCATTGAATAATTTCTTCACCTCTGCCTTTTTAAAGCTCAGATCACCCCTTTTAGGTCTCATAGGACAATTTATGTAACTTTATTATATCATCCTAGCTTGCTTTTTCTGTTGTTTATTTTATATAGCACCCTACCTACAGTCTAAATTCTTTGATAGCAGGGAAACGTATCTTATTTCATAGAATAAGAGTATAGAAAAATATGAAGGAAAATTGGAATCTATAGAAAATTTCTGAGTAAATAAATGGTTATATAAAGAAATATTCATAAGAAAGTTTGGATTTTAAACTGTAGGCAATGGTTAATTAAGACATTTTATCAGAAGAATAGTAGTTTCGCAATGAGATTAGGTTTTTAGCAATGTGATCTTGTTTGCAATGTGATGAATATTGTGAATTCGCTTTTCAAAACTTACTCCTTCTAGTGTCTCTCCCTCGAACTGCCTTAGCTGGAAAGCAAAATACTGCATTTCCCAGAATCCACTGCAACAAGAGGTCCAGGTGGAATTTCAATTTCTCTAATCAGTACACTAATGGGAAAAGGCTGTGAAGATCTGTTACTGGTTTGGGAGAGAGACAGAGAGATTTGTTGTCTTAGATTAGGTCTTTGGCAGTATTATTCTGGAGTACTTTACTGTCATGGTCATGGCTAAAGTTGCTCATTTAGTGGCCCATTTCTTTGATGAAGTTTTGGAAAATTTTCCTAGAAGTGTAGCCTACAAACTATTTTTTTTAGCTCCATTAAAGACTCTGTGAGCTATCTATATGACTTAATAAGTCTCTTTTTCTTTAGTTGGAATAGATGATTTTTTTCTATAACTAAGGACTCTGGTCAAGGAAGAATGTAAACAATTTACTAAGAGTAGTGAAGAAAGGATACAGCAGGTACAGTAGCAACAGTTGTGACATAATGAATGCCTTACAAAGGGAAAGCTGAGGCCTGTGAATACTGAATTTCAAGATATGATTTGAGAGGTATCCCCAAAATAAATATACAGGTTACAAATTAATTTAATGGAGAATAAATGATCTTTAACAGAGGTTAGCAAAATTTTACTATAAAGATTTATGTGTGATCTTTGTTGCAACTATCCTATATAATAAAGAACTAATATGCAAATGGTCATCACACCTTCACGCCCTCATGCCCTCACTCCCTTATGCTATAATGGCTCAGACACTCAACACTGGGGAGAGAGGAATGGGGACCATCCAGGCACAAATGAGCTCGTGAGAGAGGAATGGGGACCAGCCAGTCTGCAGCCCAGGAGAGGGACAAGCCACACGATCCACAGTCTTGGGTGCCAGCTGCTGCGCCTGCTCCTGTGGCCCAGCCCAGGAGAGGACAAGCCGCATGCCCTGCACTCCCAGGCACCAGAGCCTGCAGCTGTGGCCCGGGCAAAGCCACCCACATGATCCCCTGCGGCTGCAGCCAGCCCAGGCAAAGCTGGCCCAGGTGCTGGGTGCCTGTAGCTGGCCAGAGCAAGGAAATTCTGGGTCCTACGTGTGGGGCAAGGCAGAGGCAGTTAGGGGTGATCAGGCCAGCAGGAGAGCAGTTAGAGATGATCAGGCCAGTAGGGGAGCAGTTAGGGGTGATCATGCAGGAAGAGGAGTTAGCAGCAATCAGGCAGGCAGGTGAGCAGTTAGGAGCCAGCGGTCCCAGATTGCAAGAGGCAGTTGGATATCCCCTTAAGGGTCCTGGATTGGAGAGGGTGCAGGCTGAGCTGAGGGACCCACCCCTCCATGGACGAATTTGTGCACCAGGCCTCTAGTTACCTATATAAATGTAAAACCTGTTCTTAGCTCTTGACCTGTAGAAATACAGAAAGTGGGTGGTGCTGCAGCTTTTGGTTGAGGTCATAATTTGCTGACTTTGAAGGGCACTGGGAAGAAACAAGATGTGATACCAGAATATCATTGATACTAGAGGCCGGATGCATGAAATTAATGCAAGAGTAGGCCTTCCTTCCCCCAGCTGCCAGCACCAACTTCCTTCTTATACCCAGGATCTGGGCTTCCCTGTGGCTTCCCTCTGGCTGTGAGCAGGCACCCAGGACCCAGGCTTCCCTTCCGGCCCCAGCTTCATCCAGAAGGTCATCCAGAAAAACATCTGGAATGGCGTCTGGTCTAATTAGCATATTATGCGTTCATTATTATAAATAGAAAGGAATTCCAAGGGGAAGCAGATATTTGGAAAAAAGGAACTCTATTATTTTGGGTATATATATTTTTTAGTATCAAGAAATGAGTAGCAGATATTAAAGATAGATTCCTTGGAAGAACATATGAGTATTTTTACGGACATTGAAACTGATCCTTCACCTATCTGATATAAACTTGTAAAGTACAAATATTACTACATGGAAAGTTCTATAAAAGACGCTAAAATGTAGCAGTTTGTAGAAGTATAGACCAGTGGAAAATCAAGTTATTATATATGCATAATTTTTTTCTTTATAATTTTAAAATATCCTTGGATTGAGTTCCATTAGATTAGTAAACTACATAAAATTATATGAAACATAAATTAACTCTGGTATAAACTGTGAAGTCCTGCCCAGCAGGTGTTTCTTAGTGGTCGAGCATCAACCCAGGACCCAGGAGGTCATGGTTAGATTCTGGATCAGGGCACATGCCCGGTTGCAGGCTCCATCCCCTAGAGGGGGCATGTATGAGACAGCTGATCCTTGATTCTCTCTCACCATTGATGTTTCTAGCTCTGTCCCTCTCTTTTCCTCTCTCTGATATAAATTTTTTTTAAAGTTTGAAAAAAACAAACTTTGGAGTCCTTTGATTTTTATTCTAATTTTCATATCTCAACCGGTTTTTTGGGAAGGAGGTTGCCTAAATTGTTAAAATCTTTTCAAAATGAGGAATTAAGGAAAATATTTGGGGGGTCAGCTAGCTAACTGACCCTTTATATTAAAGGTGTGGATCTGTTTAAAATATGTAGCAAAGAATGTCTTTTTGTATTTGTCCCATGTTTATTGCCAAATCTTATATGTTTATTTAAGGTCTTGATTAAATCCTTTTTAAAGATATTATTCCTAGGGTTCCCCAAGAACAGATAGTGGTATTATTCATCTAAATTTTGGTGTAGAAATAGAATCAATTTTATTAGATTTTACAGAATCAATGTATGTATAATCCTTATACTGGCAAATCATCTCCTAATACTTACTACTTCCTTATTATTATTTTCATTAAATCATTTCACTAAAACCAGCTTAAAAACATAAAAAAAATAGCAACTATGAAACAAGAGGTCCTTACTAAATTAAAAAAAAAATCAATGGAGTAGTCAATATCCAGGTTGTTTTGTGATTAAGTTATAAAAATGGGTTTTAGTGCAATACAGACTACTGGACCGGAGTAGAGGAGGGCATAAATAATAAAAATGAGAAAAAAGAACCTCTATAAAACAGAATCTCTATGCGATCTGTTAAAAAGTCCATTGTTTTGTTACATCCTTAAAATGGTTGTTTTCTGGGGATAAAATTCCCTTAACCACACTATTTTTATTAAGTAAGTATTTATCAACTGCTGCATTTATGACTTCTGCTTGTTGAGAAAAGTAAAAAACGTGGTATCAAATGTCTGTGAGTAATAGTGTGCTATTCTCTACTGTTTTCATTTAATTATAATGCTTATGGGAAAAATAATCAAATAAAAATTTTATAGTGATCATGTGCCATTTTATAATGACTACTAGAGGCCCAGTGCACAAAAATTTGTGCACTCAGGGGTGTCTCTCAGCCCGGCCTGTGCCCTCTCGCAGTCCAGACCCCTGGGGGGATTTCCACCTGCTGGCTGAGGACCACTCCCCGGGAGATATGTCCTAAGCTGGCAGTCAGACATTCCTCTGGCAGCCCAGGAGTTTTCAAGGGATGTCCACTTGTCAGCAGGGAGCAAGCCTAAGCTGCAGTCGGATATCTTTAGTGCTGCTGAGGAGGCAGGAGAGACTCCTGCTGTGATAACTGTGCTGGCAGCTATCAGCCTGGCTTGTGGCTGAGCGGAGCTCCCCATGTGGGAGTGCACTGACCACCAGCGGGCTGCTCCTGCATTGAGCATCTGCTCCCCTGCTGGTCAGTGTGTGTTATAGTGACCAGTCATTCCCAGTCATTCTGCTGTTAGAGTCAATTTGCATATTACCCTTTTATTATATAGGATATTACTACCTATCATTGGTAAAGCAGTATACAACCTTGTTTATTTAGTAGTATGTCATGTTTAAGCCAACATTTCTTAACTTTAGCTACTCTATTTTCTGCTTAAAGTGGCATAATCATTCTCATTTTTATTATCTAGATATAAACAATACAATAATTGCTCCTTGTTTAGTGATATTTTCTTGGTGCTTAATACCATGAAAATAATAATGCATTGCTCACGTCCTCAAGTTCATTAGCAGTGCCTATCTTGAGATGACTCCCATAATGGTCTTGTATCTAACATGCCAAACTTTGCTTTTGCCCCATCTGAATGTTCCAGTTATTCATTTTCATTCCATTGGAGAAAACTCTCAGATCTCCTCACTTTCATTGTTTTATTAATTGGATCTATTACCTTTTAATATAGCTTTAGGAAACCTATAGAAAAATATAACATACCACAAATATCTTCTCTCCCTTTTATTTTCTTAAAATTCCTTGTACCCAAATAGTAAATAACCTTTATGATACAAAATGGTTTACTATATGTACATAAACTCTATATTATACTTACTCTTAAGCAAAGCTCAATACTGAAATGATAATGCTTTGTTATGTGTATTCTATTCTGGACAGCAGAATCTTGTTTCAAAAAATCATGCCTTGGATCCTGGTAGCTCCAGACCTACCTAAAATGATCTCTACCTGTTTCATTTTAATATGGGCCAAATAGGAGAGTGTTTATGTAAATAGACTCTGGATTTAGGATGCCTGAATTGGCTTCCCAGGTAGACCTCTCTATTGCATGGGCAAGTTATTTTACCTCTTAGCGCCTCAGTTACAGCCATGAAATAGAGAATGATAGTAATTTTCCTATCAACGTTATTAAAGTCAAATGATACTCTAAAGTGTTTAGGTATATTCTGATACAGATTGAATACACACACACACATACACCCCCCCCACATGTCTATTACTTATGAAGTAAGCCTTTTTTTCTTACTCCCAAGTGTCCCAACTTTTTTCCTTCTCTACTGCCTTAAAATGAATCCTTGTGTCAAAATCTCATTGAGCCCAGCTGATATGGCTCAGTGGTTGAGTGTTGACCTATGAACTAGGAAGTCACAGTTCGATTCCTTGTCAGGGAAATGCCCGAGTTGCAGGCTCCATTCCCAGTGTGGGACATGCAGTTGGTGGCCGATCAATGACTCTCTCAACATTGATGTTTCTACCTCTCTCATCCTCTTCCTTACTCTCTGAAATCAATAAAAAATATTTTTTTAAATCTCATTGAGAATTAGAACTCATACAGTGTATAGGGACCTATACATTCATTTAGTATATGTACCAGTACTCTTATATAACTAATCGTAAAGCATAAGGCATGGAACCCAGTTAGGATTCTCTGTGGGAAATGGCTAACCTTAACATTGTGGCTAAGAAAAAGTTTCAATCCACTAGGTATCCTATACTGGTCTATTTTTTTTTCTAAAGCCTACTGAGAGATGCCCACTTCTTTCTTCAAGACTCAAGAATCTTATGCCTTGTTTTTGTTTGTTTGTTTTGCTTTGCTTTCTGCTTATCTACTTGCTCTAAACTACATTTCTTAAGTATGATATCTTTGCCAATGTTTTTTTAGAAAAAGAATTAATTCTTCCATATGCTGTCCCAATTGTTGGCCACTGGTGTGACAACAGAGTTCTCTCTACAGCTGTCAGATGAATTTTTAAAAATTCAGCCACTCAAAAATGTATGTGATATGGGAAGATTTTTTTCTAATTTCAAAATTTAACATTTGAGTGTTTATATTATGTGGGTTTTTCCAGTGTTAGTTTTTTTGCAACATTTTTTCTTTCTGCCATGAAATGTTCAGCTTTTAATGATTTTGTGTATTCTTGGTTAAGACATCAGTTTAATGTTATCTATGGAAAGTAACATTTCTTTCCTCAAAGGACAAAAGGAAGGAAAACAGGATAGCTAACAAAAAATAGCAAATGTGACTTTTCCTTTTTTCTGGATTTGAAAATGTTCTTATAAAAAGAATTTGGAGAGAACTTATATTTTCCTCCCAGACTGGCATATAAGACATGAATTTCAGAAAAAGAAGATGCCTCTCAATTAGTCAAAGCCAATTTTTTAAGAAAAAGACTTTCGTAAGTATTTGAGGGTTTTCCAGTACCTATTTCCCTTATAAGTAAATATACTGAACATACTTGTTGAAAATGATTTGTTATTTTAAGGCAGAACTTCATTTTTAAAAATCTTCAATATCTTTCCATGAGGAATTTTGCATTTAAGGATATTTTTATAATGCAGACAGTCTTCTATTGATAATGCCACTTACTTTAAAAAAAAAAAAAAGGACAAGGAGGCATGAGGTAATCAAATGAAAGGCATTAGTATTAAAAATGTACATTTATAATACACATACATTATTAATTGTTGTTTTCTTTTTACCAGTAGGCAATTGTAATATAACTTGGAAACTACAAACAGCTGGCCCCAGGGCTGTGGTCTGGAGAGGCAGACCTGCATTTATGCACCAGTAGGGCTTCTGAATGAAAGGAGAAGCCTGCAATTCCTGCCTAGAGATTTATAAAAAGTGAAAGATAAAAATGTTTTTGTACATTCCTTCAGGAACAAAGGCTTAATACTACACTGTATTCTTAAAGCTAGAAAATAAAATCTGCCTCTCTGTCTCTTTTTCATGCCTCTTTCACAACCAGCACTCTGACTGCCACTGTAAGCATTGAGTTTCTGTTGATGTAAAGAATGTCCATTTTGGGAAAAATCACAGTTAGAAAGGTAGTGTTCAGTATCTTTTTTTAAAAATATTTTTATTGCTTTTTAGAGAGAGAGGAGGGAGAGGGAGAGAGAGAAACATTGATGTGAGAGGGAAACATCAGTGGGCTGTGTCCTGCATGTTCCCTATTAGCAATCATGTTGGACACCCAGGCCCCACACCGGGAATCAAACCAGCAACACTTCAGTTGCATGGGTCAATATCCAATCAACTGAGCCAAACCAGCTAGGACAGTATCTTCTTATTTTACTTCTACACTGGTTGTTCCTACACATTTTCCATCATCCCCAAACCTTCAATCCCTTGACTTAATTGTTTCCCCTCTAATCTTCATTCCCTCCCAATGGAGTGAAGACCTCATTCATCTATAATCCCATTACATCTTACCAAAGCAAAATTCTTTCACCACACCAACTGGACAACATGTTGATTACCCGAACTCCTTACCATTCTGCTGATGAAATATAAACTTATGCTCTCCAGGTCAGGCTGGGCACACTCAGTAATCCCTGGAAACCTTTCATAATTATTCCGTTTAGTTCTTTCATTATCCATTCAGCTCTCTAGTATGTTTGCTATGACAGAGTGATAACTGACATATAAATTTATCAAATACAACTCAGTAAGCATAAAATAGTAAATGTTCACATTAATTTCACTCTACATTTACATTATTTGCCACATGTGTAAGCATGGTACTAATCTTCCCATATTGTCATAGATCAAGTACCCTTATAGTTTATCAGGTTCTGCTTTGAGGTTCTTATATGACTACTTCTACGAGATGTAGGTGTTCTCTGCTCTTGATCCTTAGCATATGCTGTTTGTACCACATCCTTCAGCTGGCAGTCTACGCTCATCAATTTTGCCTTCCACGAGACGTGTCAATCTCTTTTTTTTCTTACCTGTCTAAGTCCCGGCACCTTTTTTTTTTTTCTTATCAACTTGGAAATTATGGGAAACTTGACCCAAGGAAGGAAGTTTTATGTTTTATGGTTTAATATGCACCATCTCCATTTCTGAACCAGAGTGTATAATCAATATGAAGTGCAATTCTACCATTCATGAAAGTCCCTGGAAATTCCATCAAAAACCCTGGTTAATTCTACTATTGTCCTCACTCTGCAAGATTCCATCCTTATTGATAAAGACTTTTTTGACCCAGGATATACATGTATGCTTTCTTTTCATCTCATCTCCAACTCTGGAGAAATCCAGAGCTCCTCTCTCCACTTTAGAGGAATATCTGTGCCCTGGGTTGTTGAGGGATCATCTCTATATGAAAGGTGACCTCAAAGGTCAGACAACATTTTTCTCCTGACCAAGTGACCAACAGTTGAACAATTTACTACCATGAAATACTTGTCCAGTTGGCAAGAAAACAGATGTTGTTAGGCTTACACACATGCCTGCCTCTGCCTCTAACTCAGTGGCACTATTTCTTAATGGTGCTTCCTTGGGTGAGATTCCAACTTCCTGGATTCACACTCCTGCTTCCATGTCACTTCCCCATCTCTATATTTTTAATCTTGTCTGCTGTTAGAGAAAACAAATGACTGTAAAAAGATGACTGAATCTTTCTTTCATTTAGCCTTTGGCTTTTAAACTACACATACAAGTATTTGTATCTTTTGCTTTCTTATTTACACAGCTGAAACCTTAGATGAAGCTGCCTTGGAAGGTCCTGGCTATCTCATGTCCGTATTACATGATTATCTCTTGTATACACTTCAGGTATCAGCTTAATACATCTTCTCTGGGAAAATGTTTCCATTCCCCTCAGACTGGATTAGATGTCATTTGGGAAAACATTTTCATCCTAATAGTATCCTTTCATAGTAATACTTATCAAATGGGCCAGTATACATTTCCATTTCTCTGTTCAATGCACTATAGGTGGCTTGCAAGCAGAAAGTGAGTTTTTCTTTCTTGTATCCTAAAATTAGAGGCAGGACTTAGCACAGAGCCCTCCCTTGCAAACATTTGAAATGGAATGTGGCAGTTCTCTGCCTCTCTCTGGCATATTTAGAGAACCTCTATCCTTATCCCTTCTAAGTATTAGAACAATGTTGTGAATATTCTGCCATTGGCATTTTTGTACCACTGCAGTCTTGTATGTTCTCTAAAACGGCACATTAAGCAGCAGGGTATCTATTGACTTAAATAAGTACTCTAAAAATATTTTAGACCTCACCATAAACAACTTCCCCTACTGTTAACAGCATTTAGGAAAAGCACATCAAAAATACACTTGGCTGCATAAAACAAAGTGACAGTCTAATTTTAGGTCTCAAAATACAGTTATAATAATGTATCTACAAAAGAATGTTTGGCTCCCTTAAGGTTTAGTATGTAAAAATAACTCGATAGTTGTGAATTTAAGTATCCCCGTTGTACCCTGAAGCTTGTTTGTAACATCTGTGTTAAAATGTGTAAGTGTAAATACGGGAAATGATGGAATAGAATCCTTAACTATTGGTATCTAAAAATAAAATTCAACAAGATTGTAGCCAATCAATCTAAATGTATAAATAGAATCAGATACTAGAAGGCATTGAAAATAATCTTTCCTTTCCCTAATATCCTAGACAGACATGGTTCGAAGGCAGAATTTACCAGGGTCATAATGGTCTGCCCGTTAGTACAGACTGCCCATGGAACTGTAGAGAGGGCCCCGTAAGAAACATGTGGGTCCAGGGATGGCATTCACAGATTGAAACAGGGACCCTCTTGACCTAATTCTTCTGCATTTGGACTGCAAGTGCCCCTCCATGGTGATTGTGTTTACAGTAGCAACACTATTATATTTTACAAAATGCAAATTCATGTATATACAGTATAAATGCTTATGGGGAAGAATTTAACATGTGAAAGTGGAGATCAGCCAAGGGACTTTGGTGCATGCATTTAAGCATAACTAATGGACACAAAACACTGGGGGGTAGGGGAGGCTGGGGGAAGGAAAGGGGGAAAAAGAGATATATGTACCAATCTTTGTAAAACTTTATGTAATAATAATAATAATAATAAAAAAAGAAAGTGGACACATTATTAACGTTTTCTATTTGTAGATGCATTTATTAAAACTATAATGATTTCTTATTATTTGAAAGTATTAATGTTCTAGCATCCTAGATTATTGTGATCATCAAACTTTTTTTTCAAAAGCCTATTTAGCATCTGTAATTTTGTCATTCAGATTAAAAAAAAATGTAAAAAAGCTCTGAATATTATGGAAGTAGTTCCAGATGATTATCATTTGCTAATTGTGAAAAACATTCCGTTCATAAAAAAATCTTTATGGGAAAAATATTAATGACATTGTCAATTAAAAACAAGATAACTAAACTCATGTAGACATTGTTTGACATAATCGGGGTGATCTAGGTGGTTCTTCAGTAACATTTATTGCCCCCAGATAATGCATCTAAACTTCTTATAAAGGATTTAGAAAAAATTAAACAAAAGATACACAGACACATTGGAAAATGTACAACTCATAGTGTATTTTTGTTTTTTATTTTTTTATTGATTACGTTATTACATATGTGTCCTGATCCCCTCTTTACCCTCTGTCCCCCCCACGCATGCCCTCATCCCTCTGTTGTCCGTGTTCATAGTTTATCTTTGTTAAAGGTGCTCATGAATTAGAATTTTAAAGTAACATTAGTTCCAATGACTTTATTTTAAATTTTCATTATCTCCAGACTTTTAAGTAACTCAGAATGAGTTCCAATATTCATTCTATCTATTTAGGGAAGTCAAGCCTTAACTTCTAAAAATAAAAAAATAAAAAGCAGAATCTGAAAAACCTAAAAATCTCTTTCATATCATTTTTTTCCCTCCACATATGGATGGTGCCTTGAACACTGAAATTTCAATGTGTCTTACAGACATGTTCAGATTTCATAGGAATCACAATTATTTTTCTTGAGTTATTACTTCACTGATATTGGCAAGAATGTAGAGTGTACTTAAGGAAGCACAAATATATTTTTTGACTGTAGGATATTTGTTACAACTACCAAAAATATTTAGTAGTGATTTTGACATTATCTTAGTATTTACTCAAGCATTTTTATCTACTTTAATATTACATAAGATTTATTTTATTTTTTAAAATATATTTTTATTGATTTCAGATAGGAAGGGAGAGGGAGAGAGAGATAGAAACATTAATGATGAGAGGGAATCGTTGATTGGCTACCTCCTGCATGCCCCCTACTAAGGATAGAATGGAAACTGGACATGTGCCTTGACCAGAATAGAACCCGGAACTCATTAGTCTGAAGGCTGACGCTCTCCCCACTGAGCCAAACTAGTCAGGGCCATAAGAGTTATTTTAAATACTCTTACATGAGAGTAAACAAATTGAAAATTAGGAATTGATTTGACTCTTGTGAATCTTCTTGATTTTTTCTCTAAGTAAGAGAATAAAGTACTGTTTCTTTTTTTTTTCCCTATTTTTTTTCTGGGATCTTAGTAGAGGAGTATTGTTATATCATTACAAAGCAGTAAAGAAAAACAAACAAACAAAACAAAAACAAAACTTCAGGGAGAGTGCTTTAGTGACTAGCACAGAAATGTCTAGATAAGGACCCTACAAATGTGACTCTTGTGGTGTCAAGCCCAATTGTGATCCCTCCTGGTCTAAATAAAATATTTTGCAATGCTAACTACTTTTGTTAATGTTCCTCCTTGGACTGAAATGTCCGCTCCAACTTCTTGTCATAACAAATATATCTTTATCCTTCCTATGCAAACCAGTTAGGAAACTATTTCTGTAATTTGGAAGAAAGAAGGTGATAAACAGAAAGATGTCTGTTGAAATGAAAAGCAGTGAATGAGACTGAAATGTTACTTTGGAAACTAGAATGATTGTGTATGATGATACGTTAGATGTTTGTGGGGAGGAGCCAAGAGAGGAATAAAAGGTGATTCCTAGATTCTTAAAATGTGTGACTAGATTAACAATTATGCCATTCACTAAAATACGAAATTATAGGGGAAGTCCAGTGTTAGGGATTAAGGAGATCATTATTTTAGTCCTAAAATGCTAGTTTTTTGGTGCCTTAGAGATATCCAAGGAGAAATTCAAGTAAACTGTTGGATATACAAGTCTGAGCAAAGGCACTGGCTGGCCTTACACATGTGAGAATTATTGGCAAAGAAATAGAGTCAATGCCTGTCTCAACAAGATTGCCTAGATTTGAGTACTGAGCAAGAAACAGAGGGGCACACGAAGGATTCCAACATTTAAGCATAGAGAAAAGTGGGTCTGCAAAGAAGTTTGGGAAGATGCAACTAGAGAGGTGGGAGTAGAAAGTGAAGTAAATGTACTTTGTCTCAAAATTTAAGAAAAAAGAGCTTTTTTGTTTATTTAAATAAAAGTTTTCATTTTTTCCCTTTTTTATTTTTAGTATGTCAGTGTTACTGCAAATTCAAGTAAGAAATGGACTAAATATGTCCATTGGAATGAATGGTATGTAAATCTTTGTAAGAAATTCATTGGGTGAAATAAGAGTAGCAAGAATGAAATGAGAATAATCTAAAGGAAGAAATTTAAAAAAAAAAGGATCACCGCTTTCTAGCATGTGTGGTTAAAGGATCCATTATCCTATATAGTGAAATCCTAATATGCTAAGTGTCCAGTCGACTGGTTGGCTATTCAACCAATCAAAGCATAATATGCTAATGATATGCTAAGTTTGCTCAATCACTCTCTATGACATGCACTGACCACTAGGGGACAGATGCTCTGACCAGTAGGTTAGCTTGCTACTGGGATCCAGCCAATTGGGACTGAGCAAGAGGGGCCGCCCGGACATGCCCTGGAGCCCTCCTGTGGTCCCTCCCTGGCTGGCCAACCTCCTGTGTCTCTACCCAGCCTGATCATGCACTGGTAGGGTCCTTGGGCCTGTCCTGATTTCTCTTGCAATCTGGGACCCTTTGGGGGATGTCAGAGAGCCCTTTTTTTGCTTGATCTTACAGGGGGAGTGCCGCTTAGCCTGAAGCCAAGCTCACAGCTGGTGAGTGGAGTGGCAGTGGCGGGAGCCTCTCCCAACTCCGCAGCAGTGCTATGCTGTCAGTTGGACATCCCCCGAGGGCTCCCAGACTGCAAGAGGGTGCAGGCTGGGGTAAGGGACCCCCCCACACCCCCACCCGCAATTGCACGAATTTCATGTGCTGGTCCTCTAGTTTATTTAGAGGTTTTATTGACATATTTCTCAAGAAGAAGATAGAGTAACACAGTCCAGTGAAATATAAATGCAATCATATTAAATTGGTTACATTTTAAAAATAAAGAGTGCACCTTTAAGAACAGGGCATTTATCAATGACAAAAACAGAGAATAAGAACCAAATATTAACATTATCCACCCATGAAGGGCTCACCACAGCCAGTTACTATCTTTTGAAGAAACATAAATTAGGTTGTCTTAGTTTGATACCATTGAACATTGGAATGGTATTATTAATTTTCTTTGCTCTTCTTCTGTTACCACAAAACTATCTAACCTAATAAAAGAGCAATATGCAAATTAACCATCACTACAAGACACCTAAGCCATGCCCACCAGCCAATCAGAGTGACTATATGCAAATTAACCCAGCCAAGATGGCAGTTAATTTGTATACACAGACCTGAAGTGAAGACTGAAGACAGCCTAGAAGGAAGCCAAGTGCTGCAGAAGGGAGCCAAGTAGCAGAGAAGGGAGGGAGCGAGGCAGTGGAGATGGGAGGGAGTGAGGCAGCAGAGAAGGGAGGGAAGCCTGCCGGCTCAGGAAGCCCTATTCTTGCAGGAATCTTCCTGCAATGGGCTTCTAGTCTTTAGATAATATTGACTTCTTTCTTTCTCAACAGAGAATGTCTATATATATAAAAGGTTAATATACAAAGTGTTCCCACAGGAGTTCAATCAGGAATTCTATCACTCGCTATGACATGCGCTGACCCCCAGGGGGCAGCATGGAACAAAGGAAGGCCCTGGCCTGCAGCCAGAAGACCCTGATTGCCGGCCAGGCCTAGGAGCCATGCACATGCACAAATTTTATGTACCACGCCTCTAGTACTAATATATAAGAACTTTCTATTTTGGTCTCTTTAGCTGCTATAGGTATCTACACAGATTAACCCATCACTATTTTGATTTTATGCATCAGGCTTTTGAGCTTGGTTAATGACAGCTTGTTCTTCAGCAATGAACTTAGTCTTAGCATAATCAGATTTCTGAATATGTAGTCCTAAGGACAGATACTGAAATCTGGTTAATATGCCACGGTTCAGGCCTCCAGGTGAACTGATGGTAGAAAACTATCTTATGCATATTCTGCTTTATGTCTGTCATCAGATATAAAATTTTCCTATTTCCATTTTCATGTTTACAAGTCTGTATCTCATGATTGTTACAAGTACTTGTGGGCAGATACCATTCATTTTTTCTATTCATAGCACCTAGCAAATTGCTCTATACGTATTGACTACCGAAAATAGCATAGAAAATTTAAGTGTTTGTATAATCTTATTGTTATGACTTGACAATAGAAAGGGCATTATTTGCTTGGTCACAAACTCTGTATTTGATACATATTATTAACTTACTTATTGAATGCTCTTGAACTGGAAATTAAAACCCTGAGAAGCAGGGTATTATTGTGAATATGACAAGTTTTCGAGATCTTGGACTCTAACTGATAGATAATAATTAAACATGAAAAAGTTGAATGCTTTAGCACAATTAACATTCTTGTGAGGGATGGTAGTTATGTACCCTCAAAGAACAGATTGCCCATAACATGCTCTGTTTGTGATGAGATATTAAAGACCAGCTCTCATAATTTTTCACTCCACATTTATAGATTTGTTTCTGCTGACAGAATACTGGAAATGTAATTAAATGTGCAGTTTAATTAAAATGGAAAATAAAGTTGTGTTTCTTAGAAATGCAGTAGAGCCCAAAGTATAGCAAATGTGAGTGATTATGTATCTCAATAGCATGTAAACCGATTTTTTACATGCATATATTTTTATAATACTCAAATGTAATTACTTATATATTGCATGATCCCCCAAACTGTGCAATGTTATCACCAAAAAATGTACTTCCAGAATTCATATAAAGTTTAGAGTAATATATATATATATATATATATATATATATATATATATATATATATATATTTATCACATTTTGTTTATCAAGCTGATGGGATGTTGTATGGATTGAGAAACCCACAAAAGATATGTCTACACTAGATGTCAGCTCATTTTTTTATTTTTTTAATTTATAAAGGGCCAGATAATAAATGTTTTCAGCTTTGTGGGCCATATGGTCTCTGTCAAAACTACTTGATTCTGTTATTGTAACATGAAAGCAGCCACAAACTACAATCACATGGGCATGACTGTGTTCCGATCAGTCTTTATTTATGGATACTGAAATTTGAATTTCATATAATGCCATTTAGCTAGCCTTATTACTTTTTTTTAACTGTTTAAAAAATGTAAAAACTCATTCTTAGCTTACATTACATAGAAAAACAGATGGCAGACCTAATATTCTCATAAGTCTTTGCAGATGTATGGTCTCCTCTTGCAGGCCAAGGCCCTTGTGCCCACACACAAAAACACCACTATTTCTATTTCAGATTATTAAATAAAAACCTATGATTTCAGTTCCTGCTGTTCTCTAGTTTGCTCATTCTAGTTATTCTAGTTTATTCTGGCATGTGTGTGTGTGTGTTTTCTGATTCCAGGAACACTTACTCTATTATTTCTGTATTTTCAGTCATACTTAAAAATTTCTTCCACATTCACCTATTTTAAGAATTTTTTCCCCTCAGGATTTTTATCTGTTAATTTTTCAATGAAAACATTCATTATTCAACAAATTAGTGATGCATAGATCAGCTCAATACTTTATTTTTATGGAAATGTATCTAAATTAACACTCTAATTTCTCAGTATTTGTTCCTGGAATGTGTTGTCATATGTGTCAGATCAGAATTGGGATTTTTTTTTGTTCCCAAATGGTGGGTCGGCCCTCTATTGTTAATTGAATAATCTATCCTTCAGTTTTCTAATTTTGTTTGGCACTTTGCTATCTTCTGGTATCTATTTCTGAATTGATTGCATCGGAACATTTATTTACTTATGTATATCTATATTTAAGAATTTACATTCAATATATATTTGAAGTTTATAGGTCAATTCAATATGATTTCCTTTTCAAGATTGTCTTAGTACCTCCAGTGAATTAATCTTTAAATAAAATTGATATCTTTCAAGTAAAAAACATTTCTTTCAAGTAAAAAACATTTCTTTCAAATGTTGGTTGTATAAAGTTCTACTTAGTGTTTCAACAAAAGAAAGAAAACATATCTTTCAAGTTCTTCAAAAATTTATCTTATAAATAAAACACTTTTTTAAAGTTATAAACTCTAAGGTCAGTCAGTTTTCTTTTATTTGCTAATAGACCAACTACTTTATTTTTTCCTATCTGAATATAGATTTTTCTATATAGTTCTGGTATTTTAAAATTTCACAAGACATTTTTATCATTTTTCTTTGTTTTTTTTTTTCACTTACAGTTTACTTTCAATATTATTTTGCATTGGTCTCAGGTGTGCAGCATAGGCATTAGGAAATCATATACTGTACAAAGTATTCCTCCCAACAATTCTAATACCCACCTGGCATCATACACAGTTATCACAATGTTATTGACTATTTTCCCTATGCTGTATGTCATAGCCCCATCTGTACCTCTCAATCCCTTTACCACTTTCATCTAGTCCCCCAAGCTCACTCCAGTTTGGCAATCACTAGTCCATTCTCTGTCTATGGGTCTCTTATAATTCTGTTTGTTCATTTATTTTGTTCTACAGATCTCACATATAAGTGAAATCATATATTATTTGTCTTTCTCTAACTGACTTATTTCAATTCTCATCATACCCTCATGATGCATCCATGCTGTTGCAAATAGACAAGACTTCATTCTTTTTTATGGTCGGGTAATGTTCTGCTGAATATATGTACTGCTATTTTCTTATCTATTCATCTATTGATGAACACTTGGGCTGCTTCCATATCTTGACTGTTGTAAATAACAATGCAATGAACATAAGAGTGCATATATTATTTTGAATTAGTGTTTTGGGTTTCTTCAAATAAATACCCAGAGGTAGATTTGCTGGGTCATAATGAGTTATCATTTCACACATATAAGAATGGCTATCATCAATAAATCTACAAAAGCAAGTGTTGGTGAAGATTTGGAGAAAAGGGAACCATTGTGCACTATTGATAGAAATGCAAATTGGTGCAGCTACCATGTGTATATTTTTTCATTATTTTAATTTAAAATTTCAATTTAAATTTTTAATTTAAAATTTAAAAGTCTAGTTCAACTTAAAGATTTATATTATTGGTGAATCTAGGGACTTTTCATTTTATTTAGCTTTCAAATTTATTTTTAATTTCCTTGTTTTTTTTAATTTTTTTTAGTTAGATAGCTGAATTTAATACACTACCTGTTTAACTTCTTACTCATATGGTTTATCTCTTCATATATTACATTTTTATATGTAATAAATTTCTCATTTTTTCTTCTTCTGGATGAATAATGTGTTGTTTTGTATGGCCATTCTATTTCCTAGCCCACCTATTGAATTTTTTTAAATTTATAAGTGCTTTCTATTCCAGAGCTTTATCTATTTATTTCTAAGGTTACTCTTTCACATCTTAGATTTCTCATTATTGTTTTTACTTTTCCTCAAATGCTCCCTGATCCTATATTCATATTTATGAAAAACAAAGTTGGTTAATAAATGTAGAAAACATTAGGTTGCCATACAATTGGGCAAAGCATTCCCTCCAATCTACCTCTCACTTCAAAGACAGGGCTGCTCTCAGTAATTATATAATTTAAAGAAGATAGGTATTTAGAGCTCCCTTTACATTTCATGTACAGAAAACAGGGTCAGGAACATGCTCAACTGCCACAATACAGAATTTTATTCCGATGTAATTGTCACTCTTCTTTCTGTATGAGAAACAGGAAATACCTCAGGAAGCTGTTGCTGGAGCTCTGAGAGACAGGATAGTGGCTTTGGCCAGGGAAGATAGTGGGAAGCAGTCTGGCCAGATTCAGAACACGTTGAGGACTTCTGGTGGATTAGAAGATTAAAAGTGAGAAACCTAGAACAATAACTAGCACATTGGATCAAGAGCAAAAGTTAAGCAGTTGAGGTTAGCTAAAGTGGACCTATGATTGCAAAGGACAAGCTTAAGAATGGGAGTATAATATATCAGATGCAAACAGTTTTCTAGATTTTCTGACAAGAAGGAAATATGTATTTATTTATCTATGATTTCAGAGACAAAGAAAGGGAAAGAGAGATAGAGACATCAATGATGACAGAGAATCATTAATTGGCTGCCTCCTGCATGCCTCTTACTGGGGATTGAGCCCACAATCCCGGGCATGTGCCTTGACTGGTAATTGAACCCTGACCTCCTGGTTTATGGGCCGATGATCAATCATTGAGTCCATGGGCCAGGCAGTAGTGATTTTGTGGTCATTTCTATTTTGTCAATAGAATTGATATAAGGTCACTCACTGACAGTGAGAAGAAAAATAAAATTGTAGAATAGAGTAGAGACAAGAAGTTGAGAAATGGTCATTCTGGAAAATTTAGTTGGGAAATTTGTTGGTAAATACACAGGGTGGGGCAAAAGTAGGTTTCTAGTTGTTAGTACATGAAATACAGAATTTATTTTTATAATAAATATTACTATTTATTTATTGTTGCATTTTTTCCATTCAAACACCTGAAAACCTACTTGGTATAATTATTAGGTACAATAATTAGTAAAATTATTAGGAAAATAATTCATCATTTGCATTCTGTGCTTTAAATTTAAAGACAATAACTAATAGAGTGTTATGATATTTCTCTAGCAACTTAAATCTTTAATTGAAAGTGTTTATTTTTATCTTCAACCTACAAATCTCCTACCCCATCTCTCTCTCACACACACACATATAGTCACACACATACACATACACACACAGACATGTATGTGTTGTCATTTCCTGAAAAGTTTATATACTTTCATGACTTTTGTGGTCTTTTCAGCACCTTTCAACTTTCTAAAAATGGAGAAACATCGTTTGACTCCTTTTAAAATGGTGTTAAAGCACAATTGTCTTTCTTTCCACATCCTAATGCATAGTTTACTGATTTGATGAAAAATAGACAAAATTTGGTAGAAGCAACACTGATAATGTCCTGAACTAATTAAGTTCATGGTAATAAATTTCAATGTAAATAGCAACAACTTTGCAGGAAAGACAGCCAGTTGGTGAGTAGTTTCTTTTTGCTCAGGTTCCTTTTCTGACTTTTCCTCCGTTTCACCTCCTTGCTCACTGTTGTGCTCTGTAGATTCTGTGATTGGCAAACCAATCCTCTCTATCTATGAGCTCTGATTGTTGTCCTCTGGAACCCTGAAAGAGAGAAAACCTGTATCTTCCCTGAACAGAGTGTGCATGGCAGCAGATCCCTTCTTTAGTTCCCTTCCACTTCTCAGAGAAGTTGGTCATCGCAATAGCACAAGTGTCAACAAATGAACCATATTGCTGTCGCCCCAAATCACCACCCACTTTTCTCTTGTAACGTGTTTGCTTCTTTTGTGCACTCACTTTTAATGTAGTAACATCCAGGAAGAGGCCAGTTATATGAATATATTTTCATAAAATCATAATTGTAACCTGAGAGGTCGCGATTAATTTTATTGTTGCTTTTTACTGGGTATATATTGTGAACCAAATACCATGAGAGTGAATTATATAAATTATCTCTTTCACTATCTGTGATCACCACAACCTCTCCTCTGCAAATGTACAATTACACTATCAAAGTTGAGCAAGCTGAGAGCAATTGCTCATCGATATCAACACACCAAATAAGTGGCAATGCCTGTATTAGACCCAAAGTGGCCTCTAACCAAAGTCTGAACATTTGTTTTCAATTTCCTGAGGGAGAAGGGAGAGAAGGGGAATGACGTAAGAATCTTACAGTAAAGACCTCCATGATACAATCTACTCAGTAAATTTCTAATGAAAATTCAGAAATCAGTAACTAAATGGGCTCAACACTTTTAATATAAAAGTCATATTATTGGATTTCTGTGATGTAAGAAGTAAAATTCAAAACAGTAGAAATGTATTAGAAAGATTTATGGAACTTTAGAAAGAAAAGACTCTGGCTTGAAGAATGTAATGAGAAAATCATCAATGCCAGTGATGAGTAGTTAGTAATGATGGGCAGAACATATGGTTACTGACAATATGTGTTAAACTGTGCTCTATGAATACTGGAAGCTTGAGGAATCTTTAAATCAGTGTAAAAGGGCAATGACAGTTCTTTTCTTGCAAAGATGTGAGTACTACATATGTGTTTCAGTAGACTGGGATATTCTGGGAATAACCTAACACTATACACAGTTTATGTTGCCACTCTCAGCGCCAAATATTGAGTAGGGCAATGAATGAAAAGTCTAATTTTTACTGGCCTCCTGAGTCCATTATCAAATTCTTCCAGCTTATAGTGACCAAAAGATGGGCTTATACAACATAAGAGCCGGACCGAGAAATTATTTTAGTACAACACATGCACTTGACATGCAGTAGAAAGGGAAAAGAATAATAACATAAGGCATCCAGAGATATAGGTATTTAAAGTACCTTTAGATTTAACCAATCTAAAATTGAGTCCAAAATTGCCATTGGCAATACGAAATTTAATTTGAACACACTTTGTAGATATTACTAGGAGACCCTGCTCTCTTCCTAGCTTCTTGCATTCCTTAAGGGGTGGATGGCCTCTATAAAGCTTTCTCTCAGTGAAATGTAACCAGGCTTTCTGTAATAATCCACGTTTTCTTTTCATGTGTCAATATAAATGACCTTTTACACAGAGGAGCTACGCTTACTATTGAGCACGCATACCCATCTATGCTTTCAGGGTAATGGAGAGTGACTGTGTCCACATTTCAGTTTCTTGCTTCAAATACAATCTTCCATTTGTTTTATGAGTAATTATATATCCTTGTAACGGAAATCATTTCATTAAGCAACACTGAATAATCCACGAAATTGTCTAGCATAGCTAACCACATCTTCTTAAAGATCAAGCTTCCCGTGCATTAAAATGAAAAGAAAGTATAGATTTCATTTGTCAATTTTGTATGCGATAGATGCAAATCTCTACCATAGTAAGACTTACTTTGATCTATTTTTAGTTAGGCATTATTTTCCAGAGTGATAGAACTTTTTGTTGCCACATTTTTATGTTGCCAACTTTTGCAAATATGAGAACAGTTCTGTTTGCTAAGTAATATCAAATTCATATTACTAAAATATTGTTTTAAAATCATATAAACTTAAGATTTTTCTAGTGTTTTCTGTTCATATCTTCTGACTTTTAATTGCAGTCTCTCTTCTTTCATTTGCTATCTCTTCTTCTCTCTTTCCTTTTCTCTTTTGTCATCTAGTATGTCTTTATCACTCATCCAATAGAAAATTTTATTCTGTCCTTTAGAGGCTATAACACATTTTATAATTAGTATTATTTTTGGATGACCCATACAAGTATGTCTCCCACTCAAAACTATTTCCCAAGCTGCAGTCTCATATTGTCAGGTGACTCTCATGTAATACCTGGTAATGTCTATCTAAACCTCAATGTCAACACTTTCCAATCTGAATCCATTATATTTTCTAACCAGATATCACTGTTTCCTTCCCTCTTTCTACTAGTGACAGCATCATCTTTTTCCTGGACCACACTGAACAACTCTGACCCATTCTTGGTTCCATTATGTTATGGTGTATTGTTTCTTTAAATAATTACAATAAATGCACCTTTCCTTTCTGTCTGTTTTTGTGCTAAGTTAAAGTAAGATGACCAGATTTTAACATAGGTAAAGTGGGACACCATTGACGGGGGGGGGGGGGTGTTCTTTTTTTTTCAATTATTATTACTTAAAATATTACAAAGAGTAGTACATATGTCTCTTTCCAAAAATCGGGACTTTTTTAAAATGCTGCGGGACACGGGACAAATTGTTAAAAATCGGGACTGTCCTGCCAAAAGCGGGACATCTGGTCACCTTATGCTAAAGGCATTCATTAGATCTTTCCAGAGTTTAACTATAAATTTGCCACAGCTTTTTCATCCTGCAGTTCAGCATGCAAAGTTATAATCAACCATCATGTATTCAATCAATGTATTTTGATTATCTATTAAGTCTTAGAAAGTGTGTACAGTGTTCTCACACTTTCTTACACTGGGCTCTTGTTCTGATTTCTACACTCTTATATCTAAAGTTCAAAAACCACTAAAAATGTTTTCCTTGTACCTTTTACCCCTCACTGTGTGGTTTGGTAGCATCACAATGGTATGAAGTTAAGCACTCATGTTAATTAACAGTCATCCTACCTGACTAGAAAATATTTAGCTAAGTACTAGTGTTGGAATGTGGTAGACTATATGAAGATGGGAAAATTGAAATAGAACTCAAGGAATTATTTCAGGATTATCAATAAAGAAAGATGAGTTGTATCTGGTATATTGGACTGACATAATGGAGAGTAGAGCTGGTTCATGATTATGCAACCTGCATATCTTCACAAGGCCTCACATTCAGGAAGATCCCATGCTTTCTTTAATGCTTGCTGTGGCCATCTTAAAATGCATGAAAATTTTTGTATAAGAGCCCCCATGTTTCATTTTTTACTCTTGATCCAATTGTACAACTGGTCCTGATATCAATGGCAAGAAAAGTATTAATACTAATGCCAGGGTTTCGTATAGACCATTGTGTGTGTGTGTGTGTGTGTGTGTGTGTGTGTGTGTGTGTGTGTATGCTTTATCAACTCCATTCTTTCACCTCATCTCAAACAAGGTGTCATTAAAGTAACTTCTTAATATGTGAAAAACATCGTCTCTATAAAGATACTAGAGGCCCGATGCATGAAATTCGTGCAACAGTAGGCCTGCCTTTCCCCAGCTGCCAGCACTTGGCTTCGCTCTGGCACTGGGATCGGGGCTTCCCTTGCAGGCCCAGCTTTGTCTGGAAGGTGATCTGGAAGGATGCCTAGAAGGATGTCTGGTCTAATTAGCATATTACACTTTTATTATTATAGATAGAATTTATAGTGTTGCATTACATTTTAGTATTTTATTTATTTATTCATATCTTAAAGCTAGAGAATCTGCCTTCCTTTTTATTCCTCAATGGAAACTATATCAGTGCTATAAATAAACTACAATAAAAATAACACCCCAAATTCAAACACTTGGAAGCTGAGAAGCATGCTATTAAATAATGATTGAGTTACCAAAGAGATCAAAGAAAAAATTAAAAACATCCTGGAAACTAATGACAATAAAAACACAACAATCCAAAGTCTGTGGGATACAATGAAAGCAGTCCCAAGAAGAAAGTTTATAGCTCTACAGGCCTACCTCAAAAAACAAGAAAAAATGGTAATAAATCACCTAGCTCTACAACTCAAAGAATTACAAAGAGAGCAACAAGAAAAGCCTACAGTATCCAGAAGGAAGGAGATAATAAAGATCAGAGCAGAAATGAATAATATAGAGACCAAAAAACAATAGTGAAGATCAATGAAATGAAGAGCTGGTTCTTTGAAAGGATAAACCAGATAGATGAACCTCTAGCCAGGCTCACCAAGAAGCAAA
>PVJC01003842.1:0-67182 GCA_004026665.1 Murina feae | reverse complement strand
ATTGGACTAGATCCAGACCCGGCCGGTCCCACCCTGTCAAGCCCTGCCAGGTGGGGGAGTGCAGCCTCAGGTCCCCTGGGTGCCAGGGCAGGGGGGCATCGCCTGAGGTCCCCCATCAAGCCCTGCTGGGCGGAGGGAGTGGCCTGTGATCCCCCAGCCTGGTGCTGGGGCAGGGGGCACAGCCTGAGGTCCCCTGGCCTGGTGCTGGGGTGGGGGGCATGGCCTGAGGTCCCCTGGCCCAGCACCAGGGCAGAGGGCACACCTTGAGGGCCCCATCAAGTCCCGCTGGGTTGGGGGCTCAGTTTCAGGTCCCCTGGCCTGAGGCCAGGTTGGGGGGGCATGGCCTGAGGTCCCACGGCCTGGCAGCAGGGAAGAGGGTGCAGCCTGAGTTCCTCTGGCCTGGTGCCAGGGCAGGGGGAGCTGCCTGAGGTCCCCTGTCAAGCCCCATGCAGGAGGTGGGTGGGCGCGCAGCCTCAGGTCCCTGCTGATTGCTCCTTAAGGCTCGTTATGGGAACTTAGCCTCAGCTGTGGGTGCAGACTGACCGGCGTGATGGTCAATTTGCATATTCCCTCTTTATTATATAGGAGGATTGGTTTCAGGGAGGAGAGGGAGAGAGAAAAACATCAGCGATGAGAGAAAGTCATTGACTGGCTGCCTCCTACACACCCCAAACTGGGGATTGAGTCCCCGACCTGGGCATGTGCCTTGACTGGGAATCAAATCATGGTTCATAGGCTGACGCTCAACCGCTGAGCCACACTGGCCAGACATGTTCTCCTTAATCTGATTACACACAGAATACGTGCTTGTTATGGAAACACTGGGTGACACTGAAAACCACTGAGACAAGCCTGGTTGGTGTGGTTCAGTGGATAGAGCGTCAACCTGCGGACGGAAGGGTTCCGTTCCGGCTAATGGCATGCGCCCGGGCTGTGGGCTCGATCCCCCAGAGTGGGGCGTGCAGGAAGCAGCCAATCCACGATGCTCTCTCATCATTGATGTTTCTATCTCTGTCTCCCTCTCCCTTCCTCTCGGAAATCAGTAACAAAATAGAAAGGAAATAAAGAAAAATATTGAGAAGAAAGTGAGAACCCATGACCTGCGCCGCTGAGAAACACCATGGGAACCTGTGGGGACGTCCTTTCCCCTTCTCCTCTGTAGCTGCTCAGCCATCTATTTACTTTTTCCCCACAAAATCAAGACCGCACTTTGCATGAAGCTCCCTGTGCTGCCTTCCAGCTGGTGCCACGTTGCCAATATGGCTCCATGGCAGCAAGTAACTGTCCACACCCTCACTTTTTAATTTTTTGGTTAATCCTTATCCGAGGATATTTTTCCGCTGATTTTTAGAGAGAGTAGAAGGGAGGGGGGGAGACAGAAACATCGACGTAGAGACACAGGGACAGGAGCCTTGACTGGAATAGAACCCTAGACCCTTCAGCCTGCAGGCCAATGCTCTATCCACTGGGCAACACTGGCCAGAGCTCATTTTCCATTTCCAATGAGGGTTGAATACTCTGTTTTCGAGCCCAGCCCAGTCGAGAGCACCCGCTGCTTCACGGTGCTGGGCCTGGGTGCCCTGGTCTGGAAGATGGCAGGTAACCCACGGCCTCCACCTCACGGGGCTGCTAGAGAGCCAAATGGTCTGTCGGATGAGGAACTGAGGCGGCAGGCCGCGCTGGGGGAGGCAGCTGGCTCCTGCTCTCTCCCCCGCGTCCTGTGTGTCCGGGTGGCCTGGCTCGCGGAGCCCCTCACCCCCCGCCCTGACCCAGTGGGGCAGGCAGAACTTGCCTGGTTTCTGAGTTTCTCTCCCTCCTGCCATTTATTCTACCACTAGGTGCCGGGTCCACGTGTCAGCACTCGAATCGTATGAGCAGTTCAGTCCCAGCCCCAACGCTTCCTGCCTCCTACTCATGCAGTCAGTTCCCAGAAGGCCCGCCTCCCGGCCCGGGACACCCACTCGCGCCACCTCCTCTGGAAGCCCCCCTGATCCTCCAGCGGTGAACCCAGCCACATCCACTGCAGCTCTTTCCTGCCTCGTGGTTGCTCACACCCTGACGCCTCTGCCAGACTGACGCGTCCAGAGCAGGTCTGTGTCTTTCACATCTGCGTTCTGTGCCCAGCCCGCCCGGGCACACTAGGTGCTCGGTAAACACGTTCTACAGAAGATTCGCAGATCAGCCCGCACGGGGCGCACCCCTGGCATCCCTGGGCAGGGCACACACAAGAACCAACCAACGAGCCTCTCTCCCTCTCCCTGTCTCTGAGACCAATCAATGAAAGTTACTCACAGTCACCACGGACGGACGGACGCAGTGGGGATTCGCAGGAAGGAGGGGGCGGCCAGTGGGACTGAATAAACACCCCATGGCCTCCCTCCCACCGTTCTATCCCATTGAGAATGGCTTCTGTCTGCGCTTCCTCAGCCCTGCACTTGGCTTAGCCCTGACGGGGCAGCCACCTCCTCTAGTGGGTGCCTCCCGCGCTCTGCGCCCGAGCCTCTGTGCACAGCACGTCCCTGCGTCCTTACTACTCAGCCAGTTTACTGAGCGCCATCAGCAATACCAGGGCCAGGCCCTGCACGGACCCAGAGGCACAGCACGGCCCAGGGGCTTCAGAGGGTCTGGGGTTCCACGCAGGAGTGTAGGCCGTGCTGCCTCTGCACGGGGGGGGGGGGGGGGGGGGGGGGGGGGGGGGGGGGGGGGGGGGGGGGGGGGGGGGGGGGGGGGGGGGGGGGGGGGGGGGGGGGGGGGGGGGGGGGGGGGGGGGGCACCCGGGAGCAGGGCACAGCCTTCTGAAGGCCCCAACACCACAGACAGGGAAGCGGGCTGGCCCCGTCCTCCCCTTACGAGGGCACAGGCCCCCAGTCTCGAGGCCACTGGGCTGTGCCACACAGGGCTCAGGAAATGCTTGTGACTAAAGGTCGCTGGTCCCTCCCCTCCATACTAGGCCCCTGCCACACTCTGAGATCCCCCTTCTCCACAAGGCCTAGCGGGTATTTATAGCCCCACCCCCCAGCTGTCCCTCTGTTAGTCTGTGGGGTTCCAACATGTCCCTGGCAGATGTACTGCAGGCTGGTGGGCATCTGAGAGAGGAGCACCCACAGGGGGTGAGGAGGCCTGAGTCCTAGCGGCTCCATCTCTAGTTGCTTGAGACCTGACCAGGAGCCCCATCCCAACCCCCCTAGTGGCCCCAACTGATTCCTTGAACTGTAGCCCAGACCAGTGTGGTCAGTGGGCCGAACAGCTCAAGACCCTAGCCGATGGGCGAGGGGGCCAGCAGGGAAGTCCTCAGCCCTCCCAGGAAAACCGGGGTGGGCGCTCCCTGCTCCTGCCCCCAGCCTCCACTTGCCAGGCTCGCCCAGCAGCTGAGATAATGCGGGAACAAGTGGGGAGCTTTCGCCAACAAGCAGGAACAGGAAAAGCTGGTTGGGAGAGCTTGAGGCGGGTGCAGGCAAGGTGGAGAGAAGGTGCCCCCAGCAGCCATCTGGGGGTTGGCGTAGGGCACGGTGGGGCCTGCAGAGGGACAAGGCCACCCCGGAGGCTGTGACCGCCTCTCCCCACATCTGCAGGTGTGGGGGCAGCAGGGCCGGTGCCTGGCCCCTAGGCTGACATTCATTATGGCCCCTTCAGTGGTGACCAGACCCTGTAGAGCTGAGTGCCAGGAGAGGGCTGGCAGCACCTGGCATGGGCACCCGCGATCCATCCACCAGCAATGCCTCCTAGGGCAGATGTGCCCTTCCCCTACCCTAGTCCTGCATGAGGGGGAGGCTGCTCCTCTCTGGGTCCCTCTCCCAGAAGCCACTGTGGTGAGCAGTGAGGAAAGCGCCCGGGCACCCATTTACTGGGCACAGAGTGGGTTCTCCTGGCCCGTGTTCCTTTGCTTGGGGTGGGCGGGCCAGGCACAGTGGTGGGAAGACCTCCAAGGAGCAGGTGGCTCCTTTGATGTGGATCTCTGTGCCCACAGCACTGCTGGCAGGGCCGGGGGTGGCCCCGGGTGGGCATGAGGAAGCCGTGGAGATGGGCATGGGCTCACTAGGGTGGGGCTCAGCGTGGAACTGGGAGAGGCTGGGGAGACTGGGAAGGTCTGAAGACCCCCCTTGAACCCCTTCCCCACTTCCATGCTTAGGAGCCCAGAACCCAAGCGTTTGGCCTGGGGCTGCCTGTCCTGGTCAGACCAGGTGGTTGGGGAGAACTCCCTTGCTGTTTACACTGAGCAGGTGGGGGCTTTCAGAGATGGGACAGAATCCTGGTGATGCTGACAGGCAGGGTCAGAATGCCAGTCACTGAGGGAACAGGGCTCACCACTGAAGGGAGGGAAAGGGCTGAGGGGAAAGGGCAGGAGTCAGGACAGGGCCTCCTAGGGGCAGAAAGCCCCCCTGGCAGCTGGGAGAGTGGAGGGATGGAGAGAGGCCCCTCAGACACTGACGAGGATCATCACCCCCATCCCAGCCCTCTCCATGGTGTCCAGACCTCTCCACCAGCTGCCCTGGCTCTGACACCCTGAAAATGGACGCTATGTCTCATCTACACTGCCCACCCCCTGCCTCCCGAAGGGCAGTCCAGCCTCCTTCCTGGCAGCCAGTAGGGTGGGGCTGTGGAGGGCTGACAGTGTGGTTTTTCATCCTCCCCCTGCCACGTGCGAGCTGTGAAACCTTGGTGAATGACTTCACCTCTTTGTGCCCCAATTTGCACTGAGGTTGCACATCTGTAAAATGTAAAATGGGGATCATAATAGCACATACCCCACAAAATCGTTGTAAGGATTGAATGAGGGGGCACATGTGAAACTTAGAGAAGCAGCATTAAGCACAAATCAAATGCTCAGTAAATGTTAGCTGCTGTCATCGTCACCATCATCATCACTATCCTCAGTCACCACCATCATTGTCATCATCACCATCATCACCATCATCTCACTATCATCATCAGCACCATCATTGTCATCGTCACCACCATCACCATCACCATCATTGTCATCGTCACCATCATCACCATCATCATCATTGCCATCGTCACCACCATCACCATCATCTCACCATCATCACCATCACCATCATTGTCATCGTCACCATCATCACCATCACCATCACCATCATTGTCATCGTCACCACTATCACCATCATCTCACCATCATCATCATCACCATCATTGTCATCGTCACCATCATCACCATCACCATCACCATTGTCATCGTCACCATCACCATCATCATCACCATCATTGTCATCGTCACCACCATCATCACCATCCTCAGTCACCACCATCATCATTACCATCATTGTCATCGTCACCACCATCACCATCATCTCATCACCATCACCATCATTGTCATCGTCACCATCATCACCATCATTGTCATCGTCACCACCATCACCATCATCTCACCATCATCATCATCACCATCATTGTCATCGTCACCATCATCACCATCACTATCACCATCATCATTGTCATCGTCACCATCATCACCATCATCATCATCATCATTGTCATCGTCACCACCATCATCACCATCCTCAGTCACCACCATCATCACTGTCACCACCAGCACCATCAAATCCTCTCTCCTCTACAAAGCAGCGGGCTTCCCTTCCTGGAATTTCACTCAGCAGGCATCCACTGAGCACCTACCCAGTACGAGGCCCTGTGCTGGGTGCTCCTAGCACCCAGGGCTTTGAGAAGCCCTTCCCGACTCCCATCCCTTCCTATTTAGCTAGCATGTATGTGTACACCTCAACCACATATAAGATGGATGTGCACCCTGTTGTTTGCTGTTTCCTGGCGCATGTCCAGTGTGTTTCCTGCTGTGTTACCCTGTCTCCCACAGGCTGCAAGCTCCTGCAGGGGAGGAAGAAGCAGGCCTGGCCTTGGGTTGAGTTGGCCACGTCACAGCAGACCCTGGCAGGGCCCAGAGAGTGGAGAGGACCCTCCTGTCCCTTCCTGGTTCCCAGCAGCCAGGCCGGTCCACAGAAGGGACCATGTCTTCCTGCCCAAAGGCCCCCTCCTGCTGGGAAGCAGAGGTTGTCCCGGATGTGGGAATGGGGCCACTACAATGGCAGCACATTGGAGCTCACTGGAACATGCAACCCATTGTTCTATGGAGTCCAGAGGGGTTGGGTCACTTGCTCAGAGACACAGAGCAGCAGCACCCAGCCATGTTCTTTCCACCCTGCCATAAAAATCACCGTGTCCTCACCATCACATCACGACCTCATCATCAGTGTCCCTACCTCATCACCACAATCATCTCTCCTCTATGCAGCAGTGGGCTCTCTTCCTGCCACAGAAACAGACTCAGCGTCTCAATCTGACACCCCAGAACCTCTCCCACCTCCCCCAGAATGTAACCTCAGTGCCTCTGTCACTTCTTCAGAGAAACGGCTGTAGCCATGGGGCCACGGGAGCCGGAGCCTGGTGCGTGTGGGGTTCAGGTGGGGTCAGCAGCAGGGACTTTGAGAGCCCAGGAGTGGGGATCCCTGCAAGAGGCTGTGCTGTTCAGAGCGAAAAGGAGCCGGAGAGGTGGGGAGAGGAGGGCGCGAGAGGCCCGCAGAGCCTGGCCCGGCAGAGGGGTTCCTGCATCCCAGGGACATCGAAGAACGAGTGCTTCCTGACTAAGCACAGGCACCACTCTTCCCGACCATCCTGTGAGCTCCAGGACCTGGGACCCGGGCCCGGGGACCCGTGTGCAGTGCCTCAGTTTCCCCTCTGGAGCTCAGGTAGGGCTGCTTTCATGGCTTCTCACAAGTGCTGAGCCAGCAGGGCGGGCGCTGGGCTGGCCCCGCAAAAGCCCGAGCTCAGCAATAAAACACAAAGGCTCCTCAGTCGCCAACAAACCTGCTCCCCAGGCCCTGCCCTGGCCCTGCCCACCAGGCGCTCACCCCAGGCTGGGGCGTGGGCTCCCTCCCATGCGGCGGGTGCAGGTGGCGGAGCGCTCTGCTTCCCACCCGCCGCGAGCAGTGCCTCTCCTGCCCCATGAAACCCAGACCCCTCGTCTGGCCAAGCAGGGGGCCTGGGCCAGCGCGGTGGGAGGGAGAGGGCCCAGGGGAGAAGCTCGGGGGTTCCCGGCACGGACCCCTCTCTTCTGCTCCTCACTTCTTTCCTGAGACTCTGCCCGCACTGGGTGGGCAGGAATGGCAGCCCGGCCTGGGGAAAAGCGGTGCATGGGGGTTACTGGGCTCCTCAGTAGGGGCCCCTCCAAAACCAAGCCCCGTGGCCTGGCAGCCCCTCCGGGGCTTTCCAAGGATCTACCCGCGCCCCCTGCCCCCATCGCCACTGGCAGAGACGAAAAGGGTGTCTAGTGAGAAACTCGCTAAGGGGTAGTGGACATGGCTCACGCATGGGAGCATCTAGTGGAAACCAGTGACCGGAAGGTTAAGGTCCCTCCTCCCTGGGCAGCTTCCTCACGAGGGCCCACCCCCAGGGCGGGCCAGGGCGGGCCAGGGCGGGCCAGGGAGGGAGGTTTGCAGTCAGTGTTTCGCGTCGCACTGTGCTGCCAGCAGGAACCGGGCAGGCTCTCACCGAGGTCCTTCCCGCCGCTTGTCCCATCCCCACACCCACGTCTCCCCAATATTGGGGGCTGCCTCCGGGTCCCCTTTGGCACCCAGGGTGGTGCCAAGGTGATCCAGGTCAGAGTGAAGCAGCCGCCGCACCCCGCACCCTCCCTGGGACTGGCGTGACAAGAGGGCAGAGCGCTATGGGCCCAGCGCCTGCCGGGTCCCTGTGAGCCCAGCCATCCGCTCCCCTCGGCCCTGCAGGGGCTGCCCTGAGGGTGGGCCCTGGGGTTGGGGGGTGGCAGCGGCGCCAGGTGTCCTAGGCCTGAATCCCTCCCACACCCACCTCGCCGCAGGGCAGCCTCCCAGGAACCCACAGCCAGGGGCTAATTGCTACTGTGAGAGCCAGGCTCCTCGGGTTGGGGTCACAGAAACTGCCGCTGCTATCCCCTGGGCTGACACCCCCCCCCCAGTCCCCACACGGAGCTGGTTAATGACGGGCTGTGGGGCTGGCGCCGGGCGCCTTAGGCGGGTAAGCACCCTGCGTGGGAGAGGAAGGGGCGCGGCACCTGGGAAAAGCCCAGGAGGGAGCAGGAGTGGGAGGCCAGCATCTCCCAGACAGGCCGGGCCAGCCTGCTCCCCGCAGCGGGAAGCCGGAGGTGGGGGGGTCTCAGGGAGTGGCAGGGGGCTGCTTTGGCGAGTCCCGTCTCTCCCCGAAACCTGGCAGGACAGGTTGGGGGACAGGGATGAGTCAGGGGGCTGGGTTTTGCCGGGGACGCCTGGGTTGCTCGCCTGCTGCCTGTCTCATGCTGGTACTCATCCCCAAGGCCAGCACAGGGCTGGTCCTGAGCAGTCCAGCTAGACCTCGCCCTCAGCACTGGGAGCCGCGTGGCTCTGCCCCTTCCTCCAGCCTTCAGCTCCCCATCCCGCCCCCCCTCCAATGTGCCCCTGTTCCCAGGCCAGGCGGGGGGGGGGGGGAGGGCACCCACTGAGCATCAGATTACTTGGGCCCCAGGCAGGGCAATCTCCCCTCTTTACCCTCAGCTTCCTTGTCTGTAAGAGGAAAATGTGGACCCCATGATCCTGGAGGACGAGGCTTTGGATGTCAAATGTCCAACTCTGTCTGGGCCCCAGTGCGCACCTTCCCTGGACCTCTCCACCTCTGTGCACTGCCCACCAACTCCAGGCAGACCTCCCGGATTACATGGAGTGCCAGGGAGGTCCAGGCTGCACAGCGGCCGAGCTGGGTGCCACAGTCACCAAGGGCAGTGGTTGCCAGCCCCATCCAGAAGTCCCGCCCATGCCCCCCAAGCAGAGCCTCACTTCCTCCTGGGCTGGACTCTACCTCGGTGACGTGTCCATGCCTTTCCTCTGAACCTTAGGGACCACCTGCTCATGCCTCCCACCCCGTCTTCTCCCCACACCCTGCCGCTGGTGCCGGCCACAGCCACCTCTCCCCCGGCCTCCTAGAACAGAAGCCCAGGTGTACGTCCCTGCGTCTAGCTCCCTGCTCCGAGCCATCCTCCACTCTCTAAAACAGAAGTCATTCTCTGTGCAAAGTTCTTCCCTGGCTCCCTGCAGCCTCAGGATCAAGTTCAAATGCTTTCGGCTCCAGACCTCACCTGGGGGATCCCAGCCTCCAGCCACCTCCCTCCCTGCCCTCTCCTGCCACACGAAACAAGGCTGTCACTTCCCTCCTTAAAAACACCCCCCGCCCTGTTACCTGCCCCGTCCTCGTCAGCTGTCTTGAATGACCTTAGCTTTGACTTCCAGCCTTCCCGGAGCCTCCCCTCTCAGCTGAGTTAGGGGTTCCTGCACCCCACGGGCCCCATCCCTCTGCCTCAGCACCTCCCTCAGCCCAGACCCTGGCAGGGGGTAAGCGTCAGAGCTCCCAAGTCGTTGATGGAGAAGACGGAGCCCGCTGGGTCCTGGGCCAGGATGAGCCATGTCTCAGGTCTGACTGGACTTCCTGGAAATTGCGTATCACCCGAAAGGCGTGGCTGGCGCAGGACGGCGCCGCACAGGGCGAGCAGGTGGTAGGAAGACTGAGAGGCGAGGCCTCGCACCTGCATGGGAGGGGAGTGGGCCAGCCCCGAGTTTTTCACTTCTTGACTGAAACCAGGAAGCTATTCCCCACAAGGGTGTGGGTCTGCCTGACCTCTTCCTGGCCTCCACTCATGTCCTCTGCTCACGCCCACTGGCCACTTCTGGATTCCTTTCCTCTCTCCTCTGTCCCAGTCCCCCCTCCTCTCCACTCCAGACCATACGGTGAAACATATTCTCACCCAGTGGGGGCAGCCCTGAGCCCTGCCCCCCAGGTGCGAGGCCTGCAAAGCCTGCGGCGCCCAACTCCACACCCTCCTGACACAGCCTGCTCCTCCTGCCAGGCCATTCGAGGCCTCGAAGCCCTGGAACAGCCCAGCTCTAAGGCCTGGGTTCGGATGGCGCCTGCCTGTAGCTGATGCCCACCCTCCCCACTGCGACAGCACTGCCTCACAGGGCAGCCTGGCTTCCCACGGCAAGGGCGTGTGTGTGCGTGTGTGTGTGTGTGTGTGTGTGGTGTGTATGTTTTATTGATTTCAGAGAGGGAGAGGAGGGATAGAAACATCAACGATGGAACAACATAAACTGATGAACAAAAATAGAACCAGAGTCATAGAAGCATCGAACAGACTGTCCAACCTCAGGGGAAAGGCGGGGGTGAGGGGGTGTGTGTGCATGCATATGAGCATAACCCATGGACACAGACAGTAGGGGGGAGAGGACATGTGCTGGGCGGTGGCGGGGGGGGGGGCAGAGGAGAGGTCAATGGGGGAAAAGGAGACTTATGTAATACTTTAAAACAATAAAGAATTTTAAAACACTGAAAAAAGAAAAAAGAAACATCAAAGATGAGAGAATCATGGATCAGCTGCCTCCTGCACACCCCTCACTGAGGATCGAGCCCACAACCTGGGCGTGTGCCCTGAATAGGAATGGAACCATGACCTCCTGGTTCATAGGTCGATGCTCAACCACCGAGCCACGGCAGCCGGTGGGAAGAGGGTTTGAAGAGGGGTTCTGGACCCCGCCCTCCAAGATGGCCTGGGTCTCATGGGCCCCAAGTGCTGAACTGCAGTGACTTCAGGGCCACAGCGGTGTGACCCTGGGCCCTGGACGGGAAGAGGGGCAACCATTAGGGCTGTTTCTGAAGTTGTGTGACGAGGGGTCCCAAGAGGGAGGAGGGGCTGTGCACGGGCAGCTCTGGGCCTGCAGAGGGGCCTCCTCTGGCCTGGACCTGAGGGGCTGGGAGGGCACCTGCACGCAGGTTCCCGTGGAAAGGCCCTCCCGAGATGGGTCAGTTGCCACAACCTGGCCGGGACTCCAGCGGCTCAGTCTCCCTTCCTGCTCCCGCCCAGACCTGTTTCCATCTCTAAAAGCCTTCCTTGCAACCCTAGCAGCCCGCCCCTGGCCCTCAGCGGGAGGCAGCATCTTACCTGCCCACACGGCACATGCACCCTCTCTCATGCGCAGGCAGGGCGGGTGACAGAATCACTCCTCTCTCTGACTAGCTTTCCTCAGCTGTGTGGCCCCAAGAGCCCCCCCAGGGTCTCCCACAGGAGGGCCCCCAGGCGGTCAGGGCCTCAGGCCTGCTGAGGGGAGAGGAGGAAGCAAACTCTCAGTCCTCACTGTCCCCACAGAGGAGAGCCTCCTGATGACTCTGAAATTAAGGCTGATGTCCAGGTAGCATCTGACGGGGCCCGGGGTGAGGCGGACCCAGGGGCCCGGGGTGGGGTGGACACAGAGGCCTGGGGTGGGATGAACACACGATGAGAGAGGTGAGTGAACTTGGGGAAGAGGAGGGAGAAGTCTTCCCATGGTACCTCCATCACCAGCAGAACCCACCTCTCACACCCCCACACTCCACTTGCTTGGTCCATCCAATGAGAAATAAGCGTTTCACCCCAAATATAAGCAGCAGGTGCTGGATCCCACCAAGTCCCCACCTTCCTGGAAACGCCCCATCGTGAACCCTGAGAAGCATCCTACCCGCCACCCACGGAAACCCCAGCACTGGCCCCAGCTCAGTCCCAGCCGCATGCCAATCTGGACCCCGAGACCTGGGTGGTGACCCTCACCGGGCGGCAGCCTGTCCCTGGTTCTAGCCACTCCATGCAGAGCCCACCTGTGGCATCATCTCAGCCCAAATCTCTCTCACTCCGGAGGGAGGGGGGGCTCAGCTGGTGGCAGTCATGCTCCCAGCTTCCCGCCACCTAACGGTTCTCCGCTCAGGGGTCTGAGAAGGCAGGTCTCAAAGGGTTCTGACCTCAGGGTGCAGGGGGCGGTGGCTGAGCCTGGAGCCCCTCCCCCCATCACCTTGTGAGTAGCGTCAGATCTCCGATTGCCCGAAGGGGGCGCTAGGCTTCCCCCACTCTCTCCCCTCCCCCCCACCCCAGAGCCTCCTGAGCAAGCCCAGGCCCTGGGAAGCCCTCCTGCTGGGTCCTTCCCGCACCCAGGGGGCTGGGAAGGGCAGTGGGCGGCCCATGCTTCGCCGTTTGTCCTGCTGCTAATTTCAGTGTAGGAACTGCGCGCAGTCCACACAGCCTTCCTGAATCCCAGCCTTCTCACCTGCAAGCTGGGCTGAGATCAGCTCAGGTGCTGCGCTGAGGAAGGGGGGCGCCTGTGGAGAGACCCCCAGCTCTGGGTCCCTTGGGGCCTCTCCCCCGTCTCACTGTGCCCCACATGCTGCCCCTCTCCCCCCCGTCGCCCTCTCCTCCCTCCCTCCTGGCAGCACTGAGGTCATCACCTTCTTGGCAAAATGCTGAGGGGAGCAGCCTGCCGGTCCCAGCCTGTCCTGGCCCCCCGCGGCAGGAGCCTGTGGATGCGGGGACCCAGGAGGTGGGAGGTGAAACCCTGAGCCCTCACCCCAGCCCCGCCCCCTCTGCAGCTGCCCGGGTGCTGGCAGCTCCTGGTTTGCAGTGCGGGGTCTTTCCCAGCCCCCGCGGCCGCCACCACCCTCTGCCCACCAGGAATCTCAGGAGCCGCACCCAGCCTGCTTCCAGCTCAGACTTGTCGGGGTTTCAGGAGTCACTGGGTAGGGGCTGGCGTGCCAGGGCCTGCTCCCGGGCCTGCCTGCAGGAACAGCAGGCACGTAGGCACAGGGCACTGTGCCCGGGCACAGGGCAGCAGCCCAGCCTCTGGGCCACTCGCTTCCTCCTTCCCCGCTCCTCACTCTCAGTCCATTCCTGGGCCTGCCTGGCCCTGCCCACGTGCTGCCCAGGAGGGCTGTGGCCGAGGTGAGGGGGGGAGGAGGAGACCCTGTGTCTTCCATGCAGGGAGGGTTCTGCCTGCCCCCTCGGGGCCCCAGGATGGGCCAATCCTCCGTGGTAGAACCAGGGGCCTCGCGTGATCCCCTCCCTGGGAGAGGGAGGAGGCATGGAGTTCCCTGGTGCCCCGCTGACCGAGGGCACGAACGGTGACACCTGTGACCGCGTCTCTGAGCCGCCCAGTGTGCTGTCTGCGTGTATCGCTCGGGGGCCCCACCCACCGGGACCGCCAGTCCCACTCCCGTCTCACCTGGGAGAGGAGGGAGCAGAGGGGCCCAGTGACCAGCTGCGGGCACAGCCCACGACGCTGCTGTGCCAGCCACCCCCCCACCGTGTGAGGGACGCACCACACGTGGACGCCTGTCTGTCGGCAGCCACAATGACGGCCACCATCACCCGCCGCCTCTGACCCGTGCAGGAGGCTGAGAGCTCGTTCCACGGGGCAGCCGGGCCCAGGGCACTGCAAACCCAGAAACCCTCCCTGTCCCCTGCACCCTCTCTGCCTGTCCCAGAGTTAAGGGCCTGCCTCCTGGCTGTGGGCTCCCCTCTGCCCTGGGCCATGTGGCCACCCTGCCCCTGGCCTCTGGGCTGTGGGGCTGGAAGGACCAGGTGTGCCCAGGCGAAGGGCCAGCCGTTTCCCTCTATCTGTCTCCACACGCATCCAGGAGGGGGGTCCCTCAGCGTCCGGCCCAGAGAGGCCAACGACCACCCCACTCTGTTCCTTCCTCAGGACCCAGAAATGTGAGGTTTGGTATCTTTTCCTTTTGGTATTTTTTCCTCCTGCTTCCCCACCTGGGAGGCACGCCCCTCCCCTCCCCCCCAGCCCTGCTCGCCCTTGTCACTTGGGGTGACTAGCTGCCCTGAAGCCCAGGCCGGCCAGGCAGCGGGGCTAATGGACACTGCAGGGCGCCCCACCCCTCCCTGGATAGGGCCTGGAGGGGTGAGCAGGGAGCTCGGACACACCTTCCAGCCAGTGCCACCAGCAGGCTTCGCCCAAGGCTGCTGGAACAGCAGCTCAAAGGAGCTTCAGAACAGTAAGGCGCTGGGAGGCTGGGCTCCCAGGCTCACAGTGCTGCCTTCTGCTTCCACCATGGACGCTGGGAACGAGGGGTGGGGGTGGGGGGCTGTCTCTTTCCGGGGCGCCTGCGCATTTCGCCCTGGCTAATGGCTCCCGGCTCCCAAAGGCCCGCTCAAATGCTAACTGGGTTCACGATTCTGTTGGAAAACTGACATTCTGTGAGTGAACTTTATGTATAAACCAGAGGCCCTGTGCACGAGTTCGTGCACAGATCAGCTGCGCCAGCTGGGGGGAGGGGCCGCAGGTGGTTGGCGGGCCAGCCCTGCCCCTGGTCGAAATCCTGGCCCCAGGGACACTTTGCATGTTAGCCTTTTATTATATAGGATAGACAGTACAGTCAAAGGGACAGAGCACTCACAGTGAGACCTGGGATGAGCCTGAGGTGGGAGGAGGACAGGTGAGACCCCCCCCCCTCAGCCATCCTTCGTACAGGAGAGGAGAGGAGGTGTCAGGAAAAGCAACTCATCGAGGCTCCCATGACGTTGGTGGGGGTGGGGAAGGGATGGCTGGTGGAGCTGGGGTGGGTGGGCCCTGTGATGTCGGCCTGCTCCTGCCTCGGTGGCCACGAGAGCGCCTCAGAGCGGGAGGCCGCCAGCCATGAATCCTTTCTAAGTGGGTCTCTTGTGGCTGCAGAGGCCCAGCCTCTGGGTCAGTGGACACCTAACAGCACATCAGGTCCATCAGGCCGAGCAGTAGCCGGGCAGGGAGTGGAGGGCCTCTGCCCCCTCCAGGGCAGAGCTCTCCCCGCGGCCCACACCGAGAGGGCTGGTGAGGGGTGTTTCCTGCGTGGCTCAGCCCCAGCCTCGCCCTGAAATGCTGGGAGGATGGGGAAGGGGGCAGACAGCTTCCCCATGAACTTCATGGGGACCTAGAGGTTGGTACTCTTTGGGGAGGAAGGAGATTGGGGGGAAATATGAGATAAGAAGGGGAGAGAGGGAGGACTGGATGCCTGGGGACAGAGCTGGTCCATGTTCCCCACATCCTCAACATGCCTCCACCTGGGGCCCGACCTCCGGTGCTCAGCTGACCACAGGCATCACCCTCTGCAGATGCCCACACAGACCCCTTCTCCTCCCAGCTGCTCAGCACCTCCCTGACCTCCTCCCACACCTCCCCCTTCACCTCTGTCACCTCCACTCTCACCTCCCCCCTCCCCTCCTCTCTCAGGGTCCAGCAGGTCAGCCCCCTCCTGGACGCACAGGACTTGACTTCCTCTGAATTTCTAGAACAGCTCCCTCCTCGCCTATCAACCAGGTCCCCCCACTCACCGGGAATCCCGGCCCCGAGAACACCAAGTGGGACCTGGACTGAGCACTCACTACCTGAGCTCATCATTCTCACAGAAAGCCTCCGAGAGGCGCTGCGGCAAAGCTGGGAAACTGAGGCTCGGCAGGCAGAGCGGTCGTCCGAGCCACAAATCAGACCTCGTCCCCCAAGTCCCGGCTCCCATGGCCTTGGAGTGACGCTCGGCGCCTCATCAGCCCACAGCCCGCCCCCCAACCATATGCCCAGCTTCTCATGCTCCCCGCCCCCACGTCCACAGCCGCCGGGGCGCTCCCGCCACCACGCCACGGGATCACTCATGTCCCGGCACACGGCACATGGCACACAGCACACAGTGGACAGCAGGACCGTGATTCGTGTTTGCTCACTGATCCCAGAGCCGGGCTGGACAGTGAAATCTCAGAGGAGGGACTCAGGGCCATGGCCCTGCTGCCTTTCAACCACGACTTCCCAGGAGGCTGGGCCGCCTGTAAAAGGGAGGATCTCTCTCGGAGAGGACGGCTGAGAGGCCCCGCGTGTGGGACAGGCATCCCATTCCAGCCCCCTTTCCTTGCTCAGTCCAGCCTTGTCCACCCTGGTGACCACCTTAGCTTCTGGAACGATCTACAAGAAGGTGCCACACGTCCATTTTGTAGATGGCAACATCGAGACCCGGAAGAGTGAGGGGACTTGCTGAGGGCACACGTTACATCAACTAAAAAGCCAAGCAGAGAGCTGGAGTCCCTAGATCTTTCACTTTTCTGGTCCCAAAGGGACGAGAAAGCGGGGGGGGGGGGGGGGGGGGGGGGGGGGCAGGCAGAGGCACTCTGGCCGCAGGGAGCCTTGTGGGCGGGATCTGTGGAGGCTCAGATGGTCCAGGTCAGGGGGAGCATGGGTAGCACCCCTCAACCCCATGGCCCCCCACTTGGCCTCAGCAGCCCCAGGCTGGGCTCCTTGAGGTACGTTGTAATCAGATGATGGGGTGCTCTGGGGTTCACCCCACTGGCCTGGAGGTGGAGGTGGGTGAGGGAGGGAAGCCGAGAGAATAGAGAAGCAGGTCAGAGCAAATCCTCCCACGGGCCCCACCCCACCCCACCCCCACCGAGCCGCAGCCTGCAGTGGAGCCTGCAGGACCAGAACCCGGCACCCTGTCCTGACATGTCCCCGAAAACAGCCTGAGTGGGAGGTGAGGGATGAGTCAGGGCTGGGGGCGGGGAGCTGGGGGGACAGAGAGTCCCAGTGGGGGCTGGGGATCTGTCTGCTCGGGGGACACGGGGACCATGGCTGGGAGGAACCCGGAAGGAAGTGGGTTCCCAGGTTGGGATGGAGCAGTGTCGGCTCAGGGAGTCTGGGCCTGCCTCCCTGGCTCCCTGCAAAGGGGGCGGGGGAGGGAGGGGGTAGAAGGAGGCGGGGGACGCTGCTGGCCGCAGACAGAAGCAAGGGAGCAGCCTCGGCTTCCACTGTCTGGCACAGCCTCCCCAAGGCCTGATGGCGGTGAGATAGCAGCACCCTTCACCCCAACAATGAGCCACAATCAGCAGGAGGCCTGGCAGCTCTGGGTCCTGCCCACCTGGTCAAAGACTGGCCTGGGGAGGGGCAGGCCCATGCCCTCTCACAGTGGGGGTGTGGTGGCGGGGGGAGGGGGGCGGTCAGGGGGATGATGAGTCTGGGAGATGCTTGAATCTGAGGAACAAGGTGGGAACTGGTCCTTGACTCATGGTAGGAGGGGGAGGACCTGTTGGAAGGGTGGGGGGGCGCCGTGTTCTTCTCTCATGACCGAGCTCAAGCAGCTCGATGTCCATCCTGTTTTACACAACCTGCCAGCCATGCCCCCTCATCTTGCTCCAGCCCCGGCCCCACCATGAGGGATGGCATTTCACAGCGACTTTTATTTTCAAAGTGAGTGGACAGATTGTGTCCCTAAGTTCCTACAAGGTTCAGAGCCCCGGCCCCCTGATTGGCTCCTCATCCCTACAATCGATCCGGCTGGCAGCATCGGCCCGGCTCCCTGCCTCCCAGGAGCGAGCTGTATTCCCCCCAATATTGACACACAGTGCCTGTGTGACAGGCCCGGGAGGCATCTCCCCTGGGGGATCCATCACACTTTCACTCCCATTCTTCCCGTTTTGTTTTTTGCTTTGAAACATATATCCATTGCTTTAAGAAAAGAAGGGAAAGGGAGGGAGAGAGAAACATCAACGATGAGAGAGAATCATGGACCGGCTGCCTCCTGCACGCCCCACACTGGGGGTCGAGCCCACCAGGAATCCAACCGTGACCTCCTGGTTCACAGGCTGACACTCAACCACCGAGCCACACTGGCCGGGCTACCCCCCTCCTTGCAGCAAGCTCTTCCCATTGGAGAGGAGGAAATGGGGGCTCGCCCAGTCCCCCAGCGGCAGCTCTGTCTCCTGGACGAGTCCACGCTGCCTTTCCGGCTGTGCAGTTAGATCCCCCCCAGCCCAGACCCTGCTCCCGCCGTCGGGCAGGTGGGCAGACTCACTGGTGAGCGGGACAGTGTCCCCAGAGGACAGGGCGAGCGTTAGGAGCCGAAGCCGGAGGTGGCCTACCCGTCCGGGTCTCCTCGCAGCCCCGTCCTGGACGTGGGGAAGGGCAAGGGAGGGAGGCCTGGGCTTCTGGAGTGGCTGAGCTCTTGCCGTGAGCCAACTGGTGCCCGAACAGATAGCTGGGACCACTCCTGCCCAGGCCCTGCCCTGCCCTGCCTGGCGTGCTGCCCTGGGCAGCAGCTGGCGAGGAATCCCGAGTGACCTGGACAAGGAAGCGTGTCCTTGGAAAGGCGGCCCCCGTGCTGACGCCCTGGGCCAGGTGGCAGCCGTGGAGGGCAGGCATGCCCCGAGGCTGGAGAGGAAGTGTCATATACCACCCGCCTCCAGCAAGGTGTGACCCCAAACATCCCCACCCGGCTATTCCGTCTTCCAAGGGCTCTAGAGTGGGAGACTCCGCCATCTTCCCTGACAGAGAAACCCTCCCATCCGCCCTCCAGGCTCCCGGCTGCAGTGGGAGCAGCTCAGCCCTGTGAGGCGCTTGGGCTTGCTGGCTCAGGTGCCAGGGCCAGAGGCTGCGACAGCCTCCTCTTAAAGGGCCGGGAGGCAGGCAGACCTGCGCTGGGCACTGCCCTCCCTGGAAGGAAGCCCCGTGAGCCTCAGTTTGCTCATCTGTAAAAGGGACCCAGTGTGTCATCGCACAATGACTTAAGGATCCGGTAAAGCACTGAGTGCCCCTGGTTCGTGGGGGTCATCGTGCAGGAGGTTGCAGCTGGCAGGCAGGCACTCGGAGGCGAGGACACAGCCACCAAGCCGAGGCCCCCTCCCCCCCCAAGGCTCAGGCTACCATTTGTCTGGATTCTGGCAGCTGCCCTGGGCCCTCCTGCCGAGGATGGGCAGCCTCAGGGCTCCAAGTCAGGACCCTCCAGGCCTGGCGGGGCCTGGGGTCCTCTGGCCAGTGGCCTGGGCACCCAGCAGAGCTCCAGAGGGCCGGGCTGTGCTCCCTGCAGAGGGTGAAGGGAAGTGCCCTACGTCCCTGCCTGCCCACCTCCTGGTGGTGCCAGCACAGACCGTGGGCCCTGAACTGCAGACAAGAGAAGGGCCAGCGCTGCCCAGGTGTGACCAGCCGAGGGACTTCCCCAGCCGCCCCCCCCGAGCCTGGGAGTCTCAGAGCTCTGTGTCCTCACAGGAACTCAGGACTCCTTCCCCACGGCAGACGCCAACTATGCCAGCTCCTCCTGCTCCTGCATCCTCTCCTTACCCCCAGGCTGACCACACCCGCTGTCGGTGCCCAGCCGAGTCCTAAGCAGCAGCTGTCCGTCAGACTCCTGCACCCCGGGCTCTCGGCAGGCAGGGACCGATGCCAACATGCCCCCTTCTCCTTCCTCGGGTGCCCCTGCACCCACAAATGTCCAATGGAGCCGAGAAAATGAGGGGTGGGGCCTCTGAGAGACACCTGGCACTGGCTCACCTGGCTCCTCAGCCCTCAGCGTCTGGAGCAGGCACGGGGGAAGGGGGCTGAGGGAACAGGCTCGGAGCCCCCAAGCCAGTTAGTGGTGAGGCCCAGACGCGACCCAGGCTGCCCACCGGTCAGGCCTCTCCCAGGCTCCGGGAATGAGGATGGCTCTTCGGGGCTCGCCTGGACAGCAGAGTTACAGCCACCACTTCCCGGCGCCGGCAGGCCGTGGGGCATTAAAAAGACGGGCCAGAGAAGGTGCCCGCTGCCACCGTTTCTCCACCTGAATGCGGGGAGCAGGGCTGTGTGCGCCAGGGCCTCCTCAGCTTGGCCTGGAGGCTGGAGGGGTGGGGAGCGATCTTGCACCCTCGCCCCGGCCACAGGTCCCCCCTCCCAGGGTGTTGCACTACTTGCTGCCACTCCTCAGCCTGTCCTTGACTGTGTGAGTCCCTGAGGGACAGGTTCACCAACATTGACGCCTGCTCCATGGGAGAGGCCTCAGGAGACCCGGGTTCTAATCCCGGAGCCTCCAGGAGTCAGCGACGCCAGCCTGGGACTCTTTCTGGGCCTCAGTTCTCTCCTTGGCAATCCAGGAGCGGGTCCCTCGGGCTCCCCGCAGCATGGCCAGTCTGAGAGTCGCTGTCCGCGCAGCCCCCGCAGGTCAGGCTCAGACTCGGGCACAGGAGGCACGGGCTCTGGGCACCCAGGAGAGGCTGCCATGTGGGGAGGGCTCACTTCTTCATGCTCCCGGGGGCCTGGGAGCTGCTGGTGGCAGAAATGGACTCGGAGAGCCCGGCCAGTGTGGCTCAGTGGTTGAGTGTCGACCTGTGAACCAGGAGGTCACAGTTCAATTCCCAGTCAGGCACATGTGGGCTGTGGGCTCCCTCCCCAGTGTTGGAGCGTGCAGGAGGCAGCCGATCCATGACTCTCTCTCCTCACTGATGTTTCTCTCTCGCCCTCTCGCTTCCTCGCAATAAAATGTATTAAAAAGAAAAGAGAAGAAACGCGCTCCGAGATGCTAGTGCTCACGGCGGGTAGAGAACTCGCTGGATTGTGCAACGCGCTGTGACTTACGGATCAGGCGTGGCCCGTTCTCCGGCTGCTCACCGGGCTGGTGGGAAGGCGGTGGTCAGGCTGTGCCTGCTCTGGGGCGGGGGTGCGGCGGGGGTGCCAACTCTCCCAGAGGGACACTGGCTCTTGCCTAAGTTGGGGAGGGGGGGGCAGTGTGCAGACGCACCCGGGTGCGGGTGCTGGGAGCTGGGAGAGGCTCCTGGGCGGGAGACCTTGAACTCACACCCAGGAAGTGAGGTGTCCATGAGGAAGCGAGACTCGGGAGTGTCAGGGCTGTGGGGCCCAGGGGGACGGAGGGGGAGGGCCAGGCTGGGAGGCAGAGCGTGTGCCTGCCCCTGCTGGTCCTGCTGCCACGAGTGTCTGGGGTCTCAGGGATGCTCTTCGTCCAGTGGGAAGACCCACACTGCTCTGTGACACCTGAGCTCTGTGTTAGGGTCTGACCCACAAGCTCAGTGCGCCCCCACAGACAGACTAGGCCTCAGGGCCCATCCCCAGGAGCTGCCTTGCTCCCCCCCTCCTTTGGCTCTTCCCCCTTTGGGGGCACAGGCCTGCCTGGGGCTCAAAGGGCTCAGAGACGGGAGGTGCTAGTGTTGGTAAATTCACTGTAACGAAATGAATTGGTCTTATCGAGGGGCTGGAGGTTTTTGGGGGCTCCCCCCCAAGGCGTGTCGCCCAGGATGCGACGGGCACCTCAGTAAGTGAACACAAGGATTTTGTGGGTCCCCAAAGCCCGAAGTCTGGCTTCTCCCAGACCCTCCCTCCTGCTCGCGGGCATCTGCGAGGTGATGCGTTTGGAGGAGATGCTAATTGGTTCGACAAATTGAAAGACTGGTTTATTCTCTGCATCTAATTCCTGCCCTGCATGTGGTCTTCCTGCCGGATGAGCTGCTCCTGGGCGGGGAGGGCAGGGGCGCTGGCGGGTCCCTCAGGAGATAGCATCAGCCCCCATGCACACACCTCCTCCTCACGGGCTGCGGGTGCCACCTGCCTACCACTGCCCAGGAGCTACCCAGCCCCCATTTCCCGGGGCGCCTGCAGCTCAGTGCAGCAAGCAGCCTCGAGCCACTGGGTCACCAGCCTGCCCTGCTCTGGGAAAGGCAATTTCATGACGTCTGAGTCCGGCCGAAGGCTCAGGGGTTGAGTGTCGATCACCAGGAGGTCACCGTTCTATTCCTGGTCAGGGAACATACCCGGCTGCGGGGCCCACCCCAGTGTGGGGTGTGCAGGAGGCAGCTGACCCATGATTCTCTCTCATCACTTATGTTTTCCTCTCTCCCCCTCTCCCTTCCTCTCTGAAATCAATAAAATATATATTTTTTAAAACAATGTTTGAAGTCAGGGCTGGAGCAGACAAGGTCCCAGGAAGAGGTGGGGCCAGCTGGGGCGGCTGTCAGTCTCCTCTGTCTATGGCTCAGTGCCTCCTGTTCGTCTGACGCTATCTCAGCCTCAGTGCCCAGCTGGGACCTGGCAGGAGGGGCCATCCTACACCTTCTCTGCCTCCACTCCCTCTCCTGCGGCAGCAGCCACACCTTGGCCTGCCCAGGAGGGCCTCTGCTTTCCAGCTATTTTGTTTGTTTGTTTTGCTGTTGTTTTAATCCTCACCTGAGGACATTTTTCTGTTGATTTGAGGGAGAGTGGAAGAGAGAGGGAGAGACAGAGAGAAACATCCATGTGAGAGACACACATCGATGGGCTGCCTCCTGCATACCCCTGACCAGGGCCTGGGCTGGGAGGAGCCTACAACCGAGTAGGTTCGTGCCCTTGATCAAAATTGAACACGGGACCCTTCAGTCCACAGGCCGATGCTCTATCTACTGAGCCACACTGGCCAGGGCTCCTTGTGCCCTGGGTCCCTGAGCACCTGAGACTTGCCCGAGTGTGGGGCACCGAGGAAGGAACAGAAGGGACTCCCACGGAGCAATGAGCCCAGCCCTCTTCCCAAACAGAGAGCCAGGCCGGAGGCCACCGACCGCAGGACTCCTCGCCCACGCCGGTGCTCTCTCCCCAAAGCCCGACCGGCCCAGGGGGCAAGCCTGCCCGTCTGACCCCAGGCGCGACCCCGTCACCTGCATGGCTGTTGCAGTAGCTCCTCCTCAAGGCTGAAAGGGAGGCTCAGAAGGACCCTGTGAGCGAGGGAGCTCATGCCAGGTTCCCTCCGGGTGGGCTCGACCCTGCAAGGCCGCCCGCTCCACCGCACCCTCCCCTGTTCCAAGGCCGCCCGCTCCACCGCACCCTCCCGTGGGCCCGGCTCCCTGCCCGGGACCCTGTGCCAGGGCCTGGAGACACAGGCTTGTCCCTGGGAGCCACCGCATGCTGCCCGTGCACCTGAAGCAGGGATGTCTCCTGCCTCCCAGGCACCTCCAGTCTCTCCAGGTGCAGAGCCCCCATGGGAGAAGGGCTTCTGGGACAGAGGCGCCCAGCAGGGTAAGAGGTCCCGGCCTCCCACGCTCACCCCTCTACTCGGGGTCTGGCTCACAGGTGGCGAGGGCTCAGGGCCGGTCAGCTCTCCCCCGTGGGGCCCTGCGCACGTCCTGGGTTCCCAGGAGGCTCTCTTCAGTGAGGTGGGGCAGCTGCAGAGCAGTGCTCGTGCCCCTATCGAGGAGGAAGGGGGGTGCAAGGGGAGCCAGGGGAGCAGGGCATGGTAAGACCCATCTGCCCTGGGCTGTGAGGCAGCATGCACCCTGGGCGGGGTAGAAGCTGAGGCTAGGGGAAGGCCTGGCTATTCTTGCACTCACACTCCTGGGGGCATCTGTGGAAAATGGGGGGGTTCTGCCTACGAGCCTGCCACTGCGTGCACAATTCTCCAGCGGGTCCCACGCCCATCTGAAGGTTTCTCAGATATCAAGCAGGGAGGACACTTTGACCTGGGAGGCTGCTGGGAGAGGTGAGAGCAGTGTCGAGGCTGCACGCCTGCAGGAGGGGCCTCGCCGGGCAGAGCAGGTGTGGCCAGCAGAAGGAAGGGGGTTGAGTGTGTGTGAGTGTGAGTGAGTGTGTGTGTGAGTGCGCAGAGGACTGAGTTAGATGAGGGTGGCAGGAAGGCCACGCGAAGAGAGAGAGTGTGTGAGCCCAGAGAACACCCCCCGTGGAGGGAGGGAAGGTGCCAGCCCTAAGGCGGGGTGCGCCTGCTCAGTGTGGCGGTGTGGCTGGAGGGAGGGAGGCAGGGGCAGGTGGGGAGGCCCCGCTTCTCCCTGAGCCAGATGGGCCCAGGGGGTGTGAGCAGATGAGGAAGGAGGAACACACTGCAGTGCGTGGGGCAGGTGGCGGGGGAGGGGAGGGGGCGGGCATCAAGGTCTGGGGCCTCCTCTCCGCCTTCTCAGGTGGGACAGCTGGCAGCCTGCACCCGCTCCCAGCGACAAGCTGCCTTCCCGTCCTGGGCCTGAAAGGGCAGCTGGGAGGTGGAGGGGGAGCCCTGCCTGACCATGGCCTTGTGCCAAGATGAGATGCTCGTCCCCCTTCATTGGGGATGTCACTGGTTGAGAGCTCTCCCCTCTCCTGTGCCACCTCCTCCGGCACAGGCTCCCTCGGACAGAGATCAAATGACTCTTCCCTCAAAGAGGAGATAGCATCTGCCTTACATTCAGCACCGATGTCCCCCGTGCAAAGCAATTAGGCGACTGTGTTTGCTGAGCAGGAGGCCCTCTTGGCACCCTCCTTGGGAACTGGAGCCCGGGGTGGGGAAGGCGGACCTCACCGCATCCTCCCAGCCCCTCACCGGCCGGGAGAGGGAGGCAGCCCCTCTGCTGCAGGCCTGCCGGTGCCCACGAAGGCGCCCAGCCAGGCACCCCTGCATCTCCCTCTGCACCCTGCACCCTGGGGTGGGAGTGGGGCCACATTTGTCCCCTGCCCCCCAAATCAGTACCGATCGCTTTCAAGCTTATTTCAAACAAACAGCGTGGAACTGTCCCCGCAGGGATTCTAATCCTTGGAAATGAGAGGAAACAAGGGAAGGGCTGGGGGCCCCTCACGCCAGAGGCCCAGCCTCGGCTCCCACGGTCACCGGTGTGACGGCCCACGCTGATGCTCACACCCCTTCCGGAGCACTCAGCCGCGCCACCCGAGGGCAGGCGTCACCGAGTTCACACTCAGCTGCTCCACCCGTGTGCGAGGGGACACTGGGGGCTGAGGCGGAGCCACAAAGCCAGCGGGGCGGACCCCGTCCCCCAGGCGGTGCGGAAGGAGAGGGCTGGAGAAGCCATCAGTTGCCTTCTGGTCGGTGCCACCTGCAAGGACAGCAGGGCCCTGACCGTGTGGGCTGGTGGTCAGGGAAGTCCATCCCTCTCGGGAGGTTTCATCAGATGCAGCGAAAGGCCGCCCCCTTCCAGCACCTGAAGCCCCTGGGCCCAGGGCCCTGCACCCCGCCTGCTCCTCTGGGGTCCTCCCCTCTCCCGGGCTGGCCTAGCCTGCGCTGGGCAGTGCTATGATCTTCTGCGCCCGCGACTCCCCCTTTCTGGTTAAGGGTCACCCCTCACTCTCTCTTCCGCTGCGTTTCCCATGTTCTGGCGAGGCCCTTCCTGCTTGATCTCTCTCCCTCTCCCTTCCTCTCTGTGAGTGTGTGTGAGTGTGTGAGCATGTGTGTGTGAGTATGAATGTGTGTGTGAGTGTGAGTGTGAGTGAGCATAGCGTGAGTATGTGTGTGAGCATGCATGTGAGCATGTGTGAGCGTGAGCGTGTGTGTGAATGTGAGTGTGTGTGAGTGTGTGTGAGTGTGTGAGTGAGTGTGTGTGTGAGTGAGTGCGCAGAGGACTGAGTTTAGAGGGAGGGTGGCAGGACCACGCGAAGAGAGCGTGTGAGCCCAGAGAACCCTCCCCGTGGAGGGAGGGAAGGTGCCAGCCCCCAATGAGGAGAGAGAATCATGGACCGACTGTCTCCTCAGGCTCCGCACTGGGGATGGAGCCACAGCTTGTGCCCTGACTGGGAACCGAGCCCTGACCTCCTGGGCCATAGGTGGACAGTCAACCACTGAGCCGCGCCGGCCAGGCAGGCAGTGCTTTTAAAAAGCGCGGATGGGGCTACGCCTCGGCGACCTGGTGCAGAGGGAGAGGGCCTGGGGCGGGCACAGCTTGCAGAGGGCTGTCGGAGGGTGGCACCCCCCACCGTGGGGGCACGAATCTGCTGGCCTTTCCGAGGGCCGAGATCTGGCGAGAGGACCCGAGGCCCAGTGAGAGGCCGTCACAGAGGCCAGGAGCAGGAGTGCACGGGGTCAGGGCCTGACAGGCACAGACACGGGCAGGGGCCTGGCCGCCGGGTTTGGGGAGAAAGACATGGTAGTGACCGCACAGGCACCGGTCTCCTCTGGGCGATGAAGTGCCCGTGCTAGAAAGGGGTGTGGCCGCACGGCCTGTGACCACACGAACACCCACTCCCTGTGAACACGCTAACATGAACACGCTAACACCCACTCCCTGTGGACACATGAACACCCACTCCCTATGAACACGCTAACATGAACACGCTAACACCCACTCCCTGTGGACACACGAACACCCACTCCTCATGAACACGTGAACACCCACTCCCTGTGAACACGCTAACACCCACTCCCTGTGAACATGCTAACACCCACTCCCTGTGAACACGCTAACATGAACACACTAACATGAACATGTTAACACCCACTCCCTGTGGACACGCTAACATGAACACGCTAACACCCACTCCCTGTGGACACACGAACACCCACTCCTCGTGAACACGTGAACACCCACTCCCTGTGAACATGCTAACACCCACTCCCTGTGAACACGCTAACATGAACACGCTAGCACCCACTCCCTGTGGACACACGCTAACACCCACTCCCTGTGGACACACGAACACCCACTCCTCGTGAACACGTGAACACCCACTCCCTATGAACACACAAACCCCCACTCCCTGTGAACACACTAACATGAACATGCTAACCCCCACTCCCTGTGAACTCCATGATTTTATTTTTATTTGTTGTTGTTCATCGTCACCCAAGGATATTTTTCCATTATTTTTAGAGAATGGAAGGCGGGGGGGGGGGGGGGGAGAGGGAGAGAGAGAGGAACATTGATGTGAGGCCCACCAATCATTTGCCTCCTGCGGGGATCAGCCAGCCACTGAGGCATGTGCCCTTGACGGGAATGGAACCTGGGACCCTTCAGTCCATGGGCCGATGCTCTAGCCACTGAGTCACACTGGCCAGGGCTGACCATACACTTTCAAAGGGTGAAGGTTATGGCATGTGAATTGTGTCTCAATAGAGAAAAAAAGAGGCACATGAAGTAGGGCTGGTGTGGGGAGCCGAACCCCCCAATGGAAGCAAGCACTCCCCAAACAGGGTCCCTGCAGCAGGCTGCTCTGAGCAGCGACCGTGAGGTCCGAGGCTGCCCCGCCTGGGCGGACGCGGTCGGGGTGGGGGCCTCTGTGGGTCAGGGGTGTGGGGCACATCGTGCTGGAGACAGAGACCCCGGATGAGCTGTGTGCACCTGGGGTTTGAGGACGCGCAGCAGCCACAGGAGAGGCCTTGCCACGGACGGGAAATGAGGGCAGGTTAGCTCCACGGAGAGAGCTGCCTGCAAACAGGAGAGGCAGCCCTGTCCAGGCCTTTCCAAGGGAGCCTGCCAAAGAGGGATCGCCCCATCTCTCATGCCAGTGACCACCAAGGTGCTCCCCTAAGTGCCTCGTGTGGGGCCTGGAGGGGGGGCAGGGGACCCCATGCTCCAAGCCTGCCACCTGCACGGCCACGGGGACAGGGTCCCTGGGCACAGGGTGGGGAGGGGCACGCATCGGCCATCACGGTGAGTTAACATTTCCGACGCCTGTGAAGTGGTGCGAGTGACAGAGCTCCCTGCGAAGGGGGTCCTGAGCTGCGGGGTGCGCTGAGGAAGTGGCTGGGAGGCGGGTGGCTGAGCTCAAAAGTCTAGGCACAGCCTCAGCCGGTGTGGCTCAGCGGCTAGAGCATGGACTGAAGGGTCCCGGGTTCGATTCTGATCAAAGGGACACACCTGGGTTGCGGGCTCTGTCCTCAGTGGGGGGCGTGCAGGAGGCAGCCGACCCATGGTTCTCTCTTAGCATTGATGTTTCTATCTCTCTCTTCCTCTCCCTTCCTCTCTAGAATCAATAAAAATATATATTTTAAAAGTCTAGGCACAAACCACAGGCTGGCATGTCCCCAGGTTCCCTCCGGCCGTGGGTGCGGGCAGAAGGGCGGGCTCGCGTCCCGGTCTGCGCGGTGGTAAGAGCTTCTGAATGGAGGGGCGGGAATCGTGTGTGGGAAGCCGGAGGAGCCTGGGAGAGAGCCGGGCGGTAAGGGATGTGGAGGTACCCAGACTCCGGGGCTCAGCAGGAGGGGCAGGGCTGAGAGAAGGTGAGGCAGACAGAGCAGTTTGAGGGAGGGACTTGGCTGCTTTTTCCCAGCATCCCCCAGGCCACTTCGCTCACCACAAACCTCAGTCTCAAGCCACTTGGTTGTCATGGAAACAGGCTGGAAGAGAACAGATGGTCTCCACCAGCCAAATTCCAATTAATCAGGGCAGAGATGGATCGGAAGGGGGTGTGATGTGACCAGGCCACAGAGGACGGCCCACCCGCACCCCCACCAACCCGCCCGCTGAGGGCGCAGTGGACAGGAGGCCTCCAGTCAGTCCCAGCAGAGCAGGGTTCGGCCAGAGGAGGCCCTGGGAGGGGCCGGTCTCAGGTGGGTGGAGAAAGCCGAGCTGTGTGGGGGTTCGTTACCACCAGTCACCCCGACCGCCACCTCTTCAGGTCTCACCGGTGCAGGCACGGGGCTGGAGGTTGGGGCCACCTAGAAAGGGCAGCATTGGGGGCACACGGAAACATGGGAACAGACACCTGCATGCATGTGTGTGCATCCATGCACACGTGGCACATAGCGCTGTATGTAGAAGTATGTGCATGTTAATATGGGAGCCTGCGCAGAGGGTTCGCTAAAGTCACTCATTCACTAGAGACAGCACAAAGGAAGAGCTTCGGAAACAAAGCAATTTCATCCCATTTGCCTAATAATTATGAATCTGTCCAGGACTGGAAGTAGGGGTTATAAACAAATAGGCGTGCGCGTGCGCACACACACATGCACGTGGGACACGGTCATGGCTCAAGGACATGGTAAGTTAACTTGATAACACGGCAGTCCTGGCGGAAATGGTGAATTTGAGAGGCGGAGGGGAGAAGGAAGGGTCTTAAAGGCTGAGTGGACATTTGCCAGGTAGCGAAGCAGGCCCGCCAAGCACATGGACGGCGAGAGCGCGGGCCTGGCAGGACGGAAGGTGGGAGACGGCGCGGAGGAGGGACCAGCCGGGGGACGTGGGGTGCAGAGCAGCTGGTGGAGGGAAGATCCCAGAGCACACCCTGGTGGGAATCGTGCCATTCCTGACCCAACACAGACACCCACACACAGGAATGTCACCGACACCCTCCTGCTGGGCCACACTTCCGTGGCCTGTGGGCTCAGTGGTTGAGCGTCAACCTACAACCCAGGAGGTCACGGCTCGATTCCTGGTCAGGGCATACGCCTGGGTTGTGGGCCCGATACCCAGTGGGGGGCGTGCAGGAGGCAGCCGACCCGTGGTTCTCGTCACTGGTGTTTCTAGCCCTCTTTCCCTCTCCCTTCCGCTCTGAGATCAATAAGAATAGATTAAAAATAAAATGCCACACACCCATGCACAGCATCTCATGCGTCCAGAGGCTCGGTGCACAGTAGGTGCACAGTAAATGCACCTCAATGGGAAAAAGAGGCTGCTGTCGGCTGCAAACAACACTGGGAGGTGTCGGGAGGGAGGTGTCAGCAGATGTTTTCCCATCTTGGCTGGAGGGGTTAAGCAAAGTGCCAAGAACACAGGTGTGCAAAGAAGGGAGCCTCAGAACTTACTGGGGCTGAGGAGGGGAAGCCGGCCAGCTCCCACCCGTCTACTGTGCATTTATGGAGCACCTACTGTATACAGGGCACCAAGAGAGAGCCTGCAGACATTTTGAGGTTGAGTCCCCTCTTTCAAAGGGTGAAGGGAGGGGAGAAAGTACCAGACAGCATAGTCCCAGGAGACAGCAGATTTTAGGGGGGGCGGGGGGGGGGAGCTACGTAGGAACTAGGTACTCACAGGCGGATATGCTGGGGCCTGGGCTCAGCCGGCAGGAACCAGGCCCAGGCCACGCGGAGGAGACGGGAACAGCTAACTCTCGCTGGAATCTAGCGTGCCCAGTCAGGTTGTGGGAGGTATTTTTGGAAAAATAGGGTCTGGGCACAGTGACAGCACAGGGTCCAGTGGTTTCCAGTTGGGGTGACCTCCCCCAACACTCAGACAGGCATACAGACAATCTTCTTTTTAATCCTCACCTGAGGATATTTCCCCACGGATTCTTAGGGAGAGTGGAAGAGAGGGAGAGACAGAGAGAAACGTCCACGTGAGAGAAACACATCTATTGGTTGCTTCCTGCATGCGCTACGACCAGGGCCCAGGCCTGGGAGGAGCCTGCAACCGAGGCATGTGCCCTTGTCTGGAATCGAACCCGGGACCCTTCGGTCCGCAGGCCAACGCTCATAAAGACGATTTTTAGTGGCGCCCAGTGGGGGAGGGGAAACGATGCTATTGGCCACACATGCCACTAACTCCCTCCAATGCACAGGTCAGCCCCACCCCGCAGAGAATGACCCGGCCCAGATGGCCACAGTGCTGGCTGGCGGGGAGAAACCCTGGCCTAGATCTTGGGTCTGCACTGGCGCGAGCAGGACTGGGAGGGGGCGCACGGCTACTGGCACTGCTTGCTCTGGGGTTGGGTGTGCAGGGCGTGTGCAGGCCACACAGGAGGGGAGGGGCTCCAGGTGCCTCAGAGGGCGTGGTGGTGGGGCTGGGGAGGGTTCAGGAGAAACTGGTAACAGCCCGGATGGAGACGTCACAGTTCGATTCCGGTCAAGGGCACAGGCCCGGGTTGTGGGCTTGACCCCCGTGTGGGGCGTGCAGGAGGCAGGATTTTCTCTCATCATTGATGCTTCTATCTCTCTCCCCCTTCCTCTATGAAGTCAATAAAAAATATATTTAAAAAAACACAACTGATAACAAGTCAGACACGAGGGAAGGGGAGGAGGCATGCAGCCCCAGGGAAGGCAGAACGGGGCTCCGAGCACCAAGGGACGCGCCCACAAGGGAAAAAAGGACGAGGCCGCGCTGGGTGGCACGCTGGGTGCAAGGTGGCAGTGCCCAGTGAGCGGGAGAAAAGCTGGCTGGGGTGCAGGTCTGGAATTGGACAGAACAGATTGGGAGGCTGTTCTCTTAAGTCCCAATCCGCCCACAGCCTTCTCGGTCCCTCCATGGCCACACGGGGCCACCCCGGGAGATGCCAGCCTCCTCCCACGTGTGCCCACATCTGCCCTCCCTCGGGCTGCCCTGCCACTCCAGCTGCTCCCACTCAGCCCCCAGGTCTTGTGTCAAGGTCACTCCCCAGAGAGGGCAGTGTCTCCCATCCACTCTGTGCCTCCCCAGGGGGCGGGGGATCGCCGGTTTTAGCGCAGGGCTCTGCCCCAGCTCCTCCTGCAGGATGAGGAGGCAGGAGTGGGTCCCGATGCCCTCCCTTCACTCCAGCCTCCTTTCCGTTTGCCCTTTCTCTGCTCCCCTCCCCCCCGCCCCGACCTTACAAAAACGGCCCCAGAAAGAACCACAGCCAATGGGGATGGGACTGCACCAGGGACCCCAAGGAGGAGGCACGAGACCTGCACAACCTCCGCTGGGACACTGTCCAGCAGTTAGCGGTGACATGTGCCACCCAAGGGGTGAACCTCAAGACGCCTGATCTCTCTCCTCCTCCCTATGCCTCCGATTCTGCTTTAAAAAGGGTTTGTTTTTATTATTATTTCAGAGAGGAAGGGAGAGGGAGAAACATCAATGATGAGAGAGAAACATTGATCGGCTGCCTCCTGCACGCCCCCTCCTGGGGATGGAGCCCACAACCCGGACATGTGCCCTGACTGGGAATTGAACCGTGACCTCCTGTTCCTAGGTCGATGGCCAACCACTGAGCACAGCAGCCGGCTCCAATTCTGCTTTGATGCAAGGAGTTACCTTGGTCTTCAGGTGCACCCATCCCTCCCCCGCCCCCACCAGCTCAAAGATCATCTGTTGCCTGACTGACCTCAGCTGAAGGATCAGGAAGGAATCACCCAGGCCCGTCTGGCCAGGCAGAGAGTTAATGGCCTGTTGGCACTGCCAAGAAAAGAAGCCAGAGGCTCCCTCTGGGGCGGTCCTGGGGCTGGCCCTCAGCAGGAAGTATTTAGGGGCCCCAAAGAGCCTGTGGGGGCAGTGACAGCAGGTCTCGACTCCCTCGGAGAGTAAACCCAGGCTGGCTCTGGAGGACAGAAACCAGGTGGAGGGGGAGGGGCCCAGGGCAGGGGAAGGGGCGCCTCCTTGTCAGAGGATGGGGAAGAGCCTAGAAGTATCTCCAGGGCGGGAGAGAGGAAACTGAGGGGAAACACCAATGATTGATTAACCAGATACTAATTATTAACCAGCTAGACCCTTGGACTTGAGGCCTAATTCCTGGCTGCATCTTTCATCACTGGAATCCAAGCACCTCTGGACCCCTCACCCCCATCTCCCAGGCCCGCCGCCTCCTGCAGACTCTCCCACCTGGCCTTTCTCTTCGTCTCCAGTGCCATCCGCCCCCTCTCTCCTCCCCTCCCCGTCTCCCTCTCCTCTCCCCCTTTCTGAAATATCAACCCCGACTTCCAGCCCTCGCCTCAGTGTCAGGAGACTGGGGTGACAGGGATTGTTTGGCCTGAGGGACCTAGAGGCCATCCTAGGGACCTCCCCAAGCTCCCATCTCTCCCTGCTCAGCCTCAGGATTTGGCGAGTGGAGGTGGGGTACCTGGAGGGAGCATGGACATGTGCCACCCTGCTGCCCCCCCCTCCCCTGAGTTCCCTGCCAGGGAAGGGGGGAAGGAGCCACAAGCCTGGGGGGCATTGGAGAAGGGGCTCCAAGACACACCTCCTGCACTTTGGGGCTGGAGCTGATAGGTGAGGGCACATGAGGGGGGCAGATCCTGAGTAACTCCCTCTCTGGGGTTCAGGAAGGAGGCTCCTGGGTTACTTTTAGGATCAAAGAAGTCCAGCCTCTCCCAGGGTGAAGGGCTCCTCTGATCCCCGGCTTAGCACAGCTCACGGAAGATGCAAAGCAGCTGCAGGGTCTGCCCGGAGGGAGTGACTAGTGCCAGGCCAGCGATGTGGGCCGTGGGGGCGGGCTCTGGCCCTACCAGCATCAGACAGGGGCGCCCCACTATATGCCACGTGCCCGGACTCCCTTGCCTGGTGCGGGACATGCCACCGCCGCTGCATCATGTCTCGAAGAGGGGTGACGAGAGGCTGCCAGGTCACCCACACAGGACCGCCCACCAGGAGACCACACCCACCAGCTGGCCCCCACCGTCCTCACGGGGCACAGTCAGCCTAGACAATCTCGGGGCTGCCCAGGGCTTCCAGGAATCCCGCTTCAGGCCCACACCACTGCCCCTGTGCCCACTGTCCCCGCTGGCTTCCTTGGGCCCTGGATCTCTTTCTTTTTTAAATATTTTTATTGACTTCAGAGAGGAAGGGAGGGGGAGCGAGAGAGAAACATCAGTGAGAGAGACTCATGGATCAGCTGCCTCGCTCACGCCCCGCACTGGGGATCGAGCCTGAAACCCATGTGCTCTGACCGGGAATTGAACTGTGACCCCCTGGTTCATAGGCTGACGCTCAAGCACGGGGCCATGCGGCTGGGCCTGAATCTTTTCATTATGCTCCCTCCCGCAGGCCCCTCCCTCCCCACACCAGCCTCGGCCTCATTCCCACTGGAGGTAAATGGATCTTTCACTGCAATTTGCTGTTAATCCACAGCACAGCAGGGTGGGAGGGGAAGATGGAGGTAGGGCGTGGGAGGCAGCACCCGCTCTGCTTCTGGACCCTTGGGCGCTGGTGGGGGTGGGAGTCCTGGGCAACCCAGGCTGCAGCAGCCCTGCTGAGACAGGATCTAGACAATCTGCTTCTGAAGGGAGCCCCTGAGATGGGCAAGCGCCAGACGTGAAGGAGCTAATGGGAGGGAGACCCTGGGAGCCAGAGGCCATCTCCGAACAACCGGAGGCCGTCCTGTGAGTCCAAGGGTGTGGACAAGGGTGCTGGGCTGCAGCTCCAGGGGCGCAGACTTCAGCTCTGGGCAAGGAGATCGGGGGCAGGCAGTCCATATGGCTCCCATGGGGGTGGCGAGTCCTCCCTCACCGGGGGAATCGGGCAGAGGCTGGATGACCGGAGGGGTGTGGTGGCGGGTTGTAAGAACCAGTGGGGCCTTCACCGGTTTGGCTCAGCGGCAGAGCATCGGCCTATGGACTGAACAGTCCTGGGTTCCATTCTGGCCAAGGGCGCGTGCCTTGGCTGCAGGCTTGACCCCCAGCCCTGGTGGGGGGTGCGTGGAGGAGGCAGCCGATCGACATTATCTCTCTCACATGGCTGTTTCTCTCTCTCCCTCTCTCCCCCTTTCTCCCATTCTGTAAACAAACAAAAAAAAAATCAATGGAAAAATATCCTTGGTGAGGATTACACACACACGCACACACACACACACACACACACACACGCACACACGCACGCGCGCGCGCACGAAGAGCAGTGAGCTGGTGTCATGGCTTTGGCTCCCCTGCCGATTCGGAGACCCTAGGACCCTGCCTTCCCTTCCCCGCGAGGCAGGCGGGCACGCTCCGGCTGAGGGCCCCCCGGGGTGGGACCAAGGGGGCGTGGGTGTCCAGCCCCCCGGAGGGGGACGGGAATGTGACCCTGCCTTGCTATGCAGCACGAAGTGTGGACACACAGAGGCCGGGGAGAGTGATGAGCTCAGGGGCCTCACCCACAGGCCCAGCTCCTCCTCTCCACCTCCCAGCCAGGCCTCTGCCCTCTGGGCATAGAGAGGTGGCACCCTCAGGTGTGGCCTGCTGTGGGTGAGGCCGGGGGCTTCCTACCGGGCGGCCCCCAGGCATGCAGGGGGGCCTCCGTCCTGCCCAGGACTTCCGAGCTCCAGGTGTGCACCTCCTGCTGCCCCTCCCTTTACAGGGGAGCCAGGAGGCCCCAGGGGGCCACCAGCACTTCCCAGGTAACCCTCTGGGCACTGGGGGTTCTCCGTGGGCTGAGCCCCGATGGACCTTTCTGAGCTGACCCCCTGGAGACGTCCCAGGAGCCCAGCCGCAGGGACGGCCCTGACTGGCTTCGCAGCCCCAGGAACCAGCTCCTCTCCAGCTGCAGGGCCCGGCACAGGCCTAGGGGAGCCAGGGGTGTGCAGACGGGCTCACACCAGCACCGGGCCAAGCAGCTGCCTCATTTCCTTCCTTGAAGCCTCCAGTGATCACATCCCCCCGTTTACAGCGAGGGATTCACCTTTAGGAGATGAGACACGGACACACACAGGACGTATAATAAAAGGTGGAGACCACGTGGGTGCTGTCCCTTTACTGGGGGAGTCAGCCCAGGTGTCTGTGGTCTTAGAAAGACGGCTACCGCACTGACTGCCATCCTCGTCCTCGTCCTCTCACCGCTGCCGGCGGTGCCGCTGCCTCGATGGGACCTCATTGCTTTCAATCCCCGCCTCACCCGGGGGAGAGGATGCGACCAGACTGTCAGGAGCAGGCGTCCCCTACAGGCCCGTGGCCTGTGTACACACAGCACCGCCCTCATGCGCACACACATATACCACGAACCTCCGCACACAAAGCACATACAAACACGTAATGAAGCACGCCAGCACCAATGACCCTGACGCACATGCTGCACCGGATGAGAGAAGTGAGGTGCTGGGGGAAGCTCCCTCCCCACCCCCATGGCACTGTCTGCCGCCCCAGCTCCCTGGTCAGCAGGGGGCACAGCCCTCCCAGCTTCCCCCCAAAGCAGCAGCACTAAGAGGCGGTGCCTACCCTACCCCATCATCACCCGGCCCCCCAGGACATTCTCTGAATCTTGGGAGATGACACGGTGGGAGGGGTGGGTCCTGGCAGGGCAGGGGAGCAGGGGCCCATCCATCAGTGTGGGGCTAATCAGGATGCTCGCCGGCCCAGGACGCTGTCACCCTCTGGGTGTCATAAACACAGGCATATGTCTGGGAAGGCCAAGGAGGTGGCTGGCCGCCGGCGGGGGAGGGGGGAGCTATCCATCATTCTGAGAGAAGCAGAGATATAGGCCAAAGAGATCAGCACAGGGGTGGGGGGAGGGGCAATCACACCCACCAGGGCCGCCTGGCGCAGGCTCTGGTTTTATTCTAGCTCCAGGAGAAGCCTGTCCCTGCCTCCACCCCAATTTTTAACCAGAAACTCGGCAGAAGCTCTGCTATCCACTCAAACCGTCCAGGAGGCCTGGCCCGAGGCAGAGCGAGGGTGTGAGTGACTCCACTCCAGTGCCCCCTCCTCCGCAGGAAGCTCTGGGCAAAGTGGCCCCTGGGTGACACAAAGGCAGCCCTCAGGTGTGGGGGTTCAGGTGGGCCGTGTGCGCCCTCCTTCACGCAGCTCCTGGGGCAGGGACACTCCATCCCAGGAAGGCCTGGCAGCGCCGCCCGGGCCAGGCTGGCGCTGCGCTGACTCCAGCTAATGGCGCGTGGATAATCCAGAACAGTGAGGGCCGGGAGGAATGCCCCCGCTTCCACACAGATCAGATGACTGTGTGCTGCTGGGATTAAGCTGGGCGTCGGAGGCCTGAGCCCCAGGGTGACCTGCAGGGCCCTCCAAGTCCACATTGTGCTGGCCATGACACGATAGTTCTGCTCCGGGGGCAGGTCCTGGGCCCAGCCCCCTGGCCGGAACCCGCATGGGGGGAGGCAGCTCCGGCCTTTCCTTCTTAAGACCAAAGCAGCGGCACAAGCCAACGCTGAGTCCTGTCCCTGCCCCGTCCCCAGCGAGGGCCCCGCCTTGCCGTCATTTGGGATTCAGAGTGAGGACAGGAGAGACTGAACCCTTCCAAGCTTAGGACAGGCCTGGCACAGTGCACCTGGCTGCCGTGGGCCCCTGCTGGGGCGGCTCCCTGCAGACTCCCAGACAGGCTATTGACACCACCCCAGTCTCGCATGCGTGAGGAGGTGGGAGGACCCCAAATGGCACCAATGATGCCCCCAGGGCTCAGAGATGGAAGTGATAATGTCAGGACACTTTCCTCCAGCAGCCACAGCAATGCCCCCAGGCACAGGGGCACTGGAAGGGCGAACCAGGGGCGGAGGATGTGCTTTTAGTGCTTGCGAGGCCACAGGAATGATTGCTGAGACTCTGAGGAGGAGCAGATGGCTCCCCAGGCCCCGATGCCATGTCAGAGATAAGGAGCTACACGGGGCGGCTGCACAGGGGGCGGCCTCCCAGAGGCAAGGTCTGGTGTGGCTCAGGCTCAGGGAGCTGTCCACCCACCGCCCACCGCGCGGGGCAGCGTAGCCCAGGGTCTGAGCGTGGACAGGGAGCTGGGCGCGTCAGCCTACCCTCTGCGGGGAGAGAGCTGGGGTTCCCTGGCTTTTCCACTGCAAAAAGGGGGAGCACAGGAGCACCCTCCACGGGAGTAGTTAGAGAAAGGAAACAAGTTGTTGTATGTAAGAGGCTTACAGCAGTGTCGGAGCGACCAAGGACTCTTGATAAAAGCTTTCTATTCTTTAAAAAAAGTATTTTTTTTATTGCTGCCAGAGAGAGAGGGAGAGGGAGAGGGAGAGAGACATCAATGATGAGAGAATTACTGACCGGCTGCCTCCAGCGCATTCCTCGCTGAGGATCGAGCTCGCAACCCTGGCATGTGCCCTGACAACCACGACTTCCTGCTCCTCAGTTCGACACTCAACCACCGAGCCACGCGGGTAAGTCTGCTGCTATTATAATCACCCACCGTCCCAAGAAGCAACCACATGGCCACCCAACACGCACTCCCACCCAGGACAGGCTGACCATGTGGTGGGGACGGCAGCCCAGGCCCAGCGACCTCTGCCCAAGAGGCAGAGCTCCCGGCCCCTGTGCTGCGGCTTTGAGAGGAGAGAGAGGCTGGTTCCCAGCCGCGTTCACAAGGCTTCACGCCGAGCGGCTCTGACCTCAGTACTTAGATGTGAGAAACAGGGGCCGGTGCTGCAAGGGAGGCGAGCGCACAGGCGCTGAGGTGGGAGCAGGGGTGGTCACTGCGGCGAGGGCAGTGGAGGTGAACCCTGGGGCAGCAGCGACACTGCTGAGGCTGCGTGTGTCTCAGGAGTGCACCCAGCGGCCCGGGAGCCAGGGGTGGGAGCTGTGAGCCCTGGCCGCTCCACCAGCCCACCCACAGCGGGAGCCTCAAGGCGCAGCCAGGCTTGATTCGGAGGTGCCCGCTTGCCCTAGGAGTGAGGGAGGGTGCCTGGGGTGCTGGCCAGGGCCCCGAGAATGGGGTTCCCGGAGGCAGCCTTGCCAGCCCACATGGGGCTCCACTCTAGACCATGGCATCCCTGTCCCCCTCTCTCCCGGGCAGCGCCAGCCCCGGGCTGCACACTGGCGCTCCCATCTTTGCTGACTCACTTGGTGCCAAGCTGGGGGTTGGGCTGTGTGACCCTCAGGGACAGACCGAGTCACCCCCATGCGCCAAGAACCAGTTACTAGCCATGAACCAGTTAGTTATTCGAGATGGTGCTCACTCTCCTCCGGAGGCGAGGCCTCAGAGGGCGAGCTGTGCTATGCTCTTGCCTCACTTTTTCCTGGTCATTCCTCCCCCGAGGGTATTTTCCTATTGATGTCTAGGGAGAGCAGAAGGAAGGGAGAGGCAGTGAGAGAAACATCAACTGGTTGCCCCCCGCACGCATCCTGACCCGGGGCCTGGGCCGGGAGGAGCCTGCAACCGAGGTATATATCCTTGACCAGAATCGAACCCAGGACCCTTTGGTCCGTGGGCTGATGCTCTATCCACTGGGCCACACCGGCCAGGGCTCCTGCCTCACTTTCTCATGGCAACACCCATGAGCGGTGACATTCTGGTGGCCAGCAGGCACGTGGGATCGCAGGGAAGACAGCAAAAGTGGGCGGGGAGGACGCAGGTGGGGATCTGGAGGTGTTAGGACCTGCTGAGAAGAACAGTTTTGCCTTTGGTAGGAGGAACCCGAGCTGGAACCCAAGGTCCCTCACAGTGATGTGGGCGTCCCTACACCTGGGAAGGGCGTGGGACCAGGAGGCCCTGCCAAGGCCCAGCTGGTGAGACCGCATCTATCGGGAGGGAAGATGCGGACCCAGGAGGCCCCGGTCCCTACCCCCTTCTGCACAGAAAGACGCCCAACATCGAGGCCACCGTGAGGCTGGGGCAGCCCCAGGGCTTCCAGGCCCATGGGCGTGGGCGGGCGCCCTGGCTCCCACGCCCAGGACTCTCCTTCGAGCTTCTGGGCCAGCTCCTTCCAGAGAAGGCAGACGCCCAGGACCAGGCCTGCAGAGCCCCGTGTCCTGGTCGCCTCAGGCAGGAGCAGAACCGAGGCTCTGAGTGGACAGGGGAGCCCGGGCTTCGGGTCTGGAAGCTCCAATTCCAGGAGTGAGGAGGGGCAGGACTCCACTTAAGTCCATCGATCACACGCCCAACAGGACACTCTCGTGCCCATGGCCACTGGCCTGCTCTGCGTCCGGGCTGTGCCTGCAGCTGTCCCAGCGGAGCCACCAGCCACCACGGGCGGAACTAACGTCCCCTAATGAGAGCCGGGCCGTGGCAGGGCAGCTTTTATGGCCTGTGGCTCGGTAATGAGACTCCTCATAAACCGGGAATGAGACTGGGGTCTGCAGAGAACGGACGGGGTGGGGGGGTGGGGGGGAAGGAGAGGGCCCTGGCTCCACCTGCCAATCCCCCCAACATCCGAGCTTTCTGGGCACTGTCCCACTGGTCTCTGCCCAGCACCAGGCCCACACACGGCCTGGGCCTGCCATGCCCTGGACTCTGTGCCCACCCTTCAGGGGCCTGTCTTTGTCTCAGGCTGGATCCCGGGGACACCCGCCCACTGGGCAACTGCTGTGGGACAGCTTGTGTTCTGCGAGCTGGGATGTGGGCCCCACAGTCAGCTCTGGCTGGGTCCCCCTCCAACCATGTCCTCAACTGACCCTCTTTTCCCCTAGGAGTGTGAGTGTGTGTGTGTGAGTGAGTGTGTGAATGTGTTTGTGGTGTATGTAAGTGTGTGTGTGAGTGTGTGCATGTGTGTGGTGTGTGCATGTGTGTGTGAGTGTGAGAGTGTGTATGAGTGTGTGATGTGTGCATGTGTGTGGTGTGTGCATGTGTGTGTGAGTGTGAGAGTGTGTGATGTGTGCGTGTGTTGGTGTGTGATGTGTGCGTGTGTGTGAGTGTGTGCATGGTGTGTGTGGTGGGGGAGGGGGCTGTGGTGGCTGGCAGAGCAGGTGACATGTCACTGGGCCTACTGCACCCGGCCACCTGCCTTCTCAGAGGTGTCTGTCCACCTGGCCCTCCGATTCCCTCCGAGACCTGGCGCGGGAAGGCCTGGCCCGCACGTGGCCACGTGGCGTGAGAGGACCAGCAACGAGTGCGCGGCCTCGCCCTCCCCCTCCGCGAAATGGGAGAACGACCAACGCCTCTCGCTCAGGGGAGGCTCGGCTGAAACAGGGGTGAACGCAGGGCATGTTGGTTACTGGCGAAGGCTTCCATCTGCAACAGGGCAGAGGGGCTTTCTCAGTGAGAGGAGGGGCCCGGGAGGAGCCTACCCTGATCCAGCCGCACCGTCTCACTGAATGAGACGGCACCAGGCACTGCTGGGAGGGGGTCCTGTGGCCTGCTCTTCCCCAAAATGGGGACCTTTGAGAGGGGGCAGGGGCTGGGCCCAGACCCCCCTGCCAGCCCAGGTTACTGCCTCGGCGAGCACTCCAGATGGTCAGCGGTGCCCAGCAGGCTGCAGCCTGGGAGAGGTGGGTGCTGGGGAGAGCCTTGGAGGGTGCCGAACAAAGGCTGCACAGCACCCGATGCCCGTGCAGTACCAGCCACCTGGCTGCAGCTCCACCATAACTCCAGGTGGGGACAGGGGGCCGGGCTCACTGCTCAAAGCAGCTCTGGTTGGCGAGAGGGAAGGGAGGTGGCAGTGGGGAGGCAGCAGAGTTGCTCTTTCTCCAGGTCGTGCAGAGTCAGCACTGCCCAACTGCCCGAAGCAGAGGGGCTCAGGATGCTCAGAGGAAAGGCGTGGGAACAGGAGCAGCTACCATGCATGTTTCATACATTATTGTTGATCTAGTCTCCACAAACCTCTTCTGAAATCGGCATTAACGGAAACCCATTTTACAGACTGGAATACTGAGGTCTACAAAGTGACTTAACCAAGTCCACTCAGCTAGCAATCGGTAGAGCTGGGATTCAGATCCAGGGCGCCGGGCCCCTTCGCTGTCTCCCTGTGCCAGGCCGCCACGTGGGGGGAATCTCTGGGTCGCAGGGAGGGGAACAGAGCTGCGTGGGGCTCCCTTTGGACGAGGGCCTAGGGCCACTACTGCTCTGCCCTGGGTGGCTATGGAGGCACAGACGCCACAGCCCCTGAGAATACATACCCACTGCTCCCTCCCCTACTCCAGGATAAGCCCTGGGATTTCCCGTTTCCCTGGAGAGCTTCTGCCTGCTGTGCTGTCGGGAAGTCTCTTGGGTCTCCCTGCCCTTGCGGTGCGTGCTTCCTTGTGGAATGGCTCGGGGTTGGAAGTTGGGTAAGATGTGTTTTCTCCCATTTCTCCCCTTTTGCCATCTCCCAACTGCAAACAGCGCACAGCATCCCCAGCTGACAGTTACTGGACAGGGTGCTACCTCAGCGCGGGGCATTTCCTCTGCAAGATGATCCCTGCGCAGCTCTCGCATTACCTCCTGCCCCGCCAGCACATCTGCTGCTGCTCTGCAGCCTGGTCTCTGGAGAGGGGTGGGCACCATGGCGGGAAGCAGTTGCAGCTGAACTGCAGACAGGGTGCTGGGCTCCAGGACAGTCCTCCCCATTCCCCTTTCCCACAAGGGGGCTGACACTGTCTGCTGCGTGGCAGTGGGGAGGCCTCAGCACATGCTGGACACACAGACGGTTCTGCAGGGCTGATCAGGGGACACCAAGCCTACATGCACCCGCCTTCTCAGACGCCCAGAGTGCACCACCTCTCCCTTCCGAGGACGCCTCTCTCCCAGGATCCGTGCAGGAAGCAAAGGCGCTAAGTTAGTAATTGAAAACCTGTCCCTGAGGTCCCTCCCCACCATGCAGGGTCCCGAGAGCCGGGTGAGCCGGCCCAGTGCCTCGGTACCCGAGTCGGCACAGCTCTGTGCTCCGGAGGCTGAGACGAGAAGACAGCCTCTCGAGGGAAGCACCTCCCTCGAGGATGCAGGGCCCCACCTACAGCCAAGGGCAGAGCACAAGGAGGAAGCCCTCCAGGCCTCCTGCCCCTCCCGGGGGAAGAAGCTGCTCCGGCACATCCCTCTCTCCTCCTGTGGTCACCCTCGCTGACGCTGACACGAACGCAGACATCACTGTAGAGGGTCAGAGTCACTCACCGCACCCTCGCCGGGAAGATAGGCAATCTGTTCTAGGAGGGTACATACTTGATGTGTGACCCCAGTCGCATGGTGACCCACAGACAGCAGCACTACACCTCCTGTCCCAGGCCCCCGGCCACACACGCAGGGAATGTGGATAACCAACACCAGTATACAAAGTAGACAAGTGTGTGAAATATCCAAAGTAGACAAGTATGCAAAATATCCGAAGTAGACAAGTGTGCAAAATATACGAAGTAGACAAGTGTGCAAAATATACGAAGTATACCAAGCCCACACTCTGCCCGCTCTACCCTGGTGGTGAGACCGTATGGTGACGTTACCACCACACCCCACAGCTTGCTACTGTGCATTCTAGCCCGGCACACACTAACATCCAAGTTAAAAAAATCAGAGCAGGTGAACCTACAGATGCCCCCCTCCCAGGGAGCAGCCGTTCAATTTACCAGACTAACCAGGACAGACACACTCAGGAAAAATCGAAGGGACATTCACACCTCCCTTGGGTGTTTTCTGTTTGTGATGAACAATGAGCATTAGTCAGCTGCTAAGCAATGGCAGCATCACAGGCACAGCAGCTGGGGTTCACCCTGGCCCGGGCCCGGCCCCCTGACTTGGCCATCACACAGGGTGCTGGCCTGTGGGCCGAGCCTGCGGGCACACACCCGGGTCAGATAGTGGCCCACGTGCAGCACTGAGAAATGGGGAGAGGAAACTGAGCCAACACCCCAACACCCCACATTGCAAAGGAGCCCCCAGGACAGTGAGCTCTGTCCAGCTGCAGAGAGGAGCCGGCTGTGACCAGAAGACCTTGCAAGGGTATGCATGACACCTGGGCAGTGTTTTCCTTCCAGACAAAAGGTTTGGGGAAGCCAATTAGGGAGGGTGTGGCACAGGTGGGACACCAGCGCTGCACCTGCTCCTGAGGCGGGTTCTCTGCCTCTCCTGTGGGGACACTGTCCTCAGCCGAAGGGACTCCACCCCCACCCGGCAAAGTCTGGGCCGCTGGAAATGTCCTTCTGTGTTGACACTCCAGTGGCCAGATCAGGGGGGATGTTCTGAGGTCAGGGGCCAACCCTCCCCCCACCGCTCCCTGCGCCCCTCCCCCTGGGAGGCTCCTCTCCTCACCCCTCCAGGCTCAGGAGACCCCAGAAAAGACCCGGGGGCTGCTGAGTCCCCTGAAAGAAGCAGCAGCAGGCAGTCGGGAGGGGCTGGGCAGGCAGGTGGAGGGGGACAGAGGAGGCAACATCTGGACCTGCCGGCCTCAGTCCAAGTGTCAGGCGGGCCCTGCAAGTCCACACCTCCTTCCCAGGGGCCAAGGCGGATAAGTCCACACGATGACAACCACCCCTTCATCGGGAGTTTTGGTGTGTGTGTGGGGTGTCCATGCTCGAACCCGGACACTGTCCCGTCTCTGCTCCTCTTTCCTGAGTTGGGTGGAGCAGGAATTACCCACTAGGCACCCCAAGTCTGGGGGAAGAAGTAACCGAAGGAAGGGAGCATGGGGATGAGTGGCTCCCCCTCCCCTTACGGGGCCCCAGGTTAGGGTGCCCCTAGAGCGCCAGACCCACTGGAGCCCCAGGGGTCTCCTCTGGCTGGGTTCGGGTGGGCGATATGGGGTGAAGGGTTTCGAGGGCCGGGAGAAATTCCTGGCTGCTCCCCAAGGAGGCTCGGTGTGAGAAAAGACCCCTCATTCCCTCCAAGGGAGGGGGGCGCTGGGCTCCATCAGGCCCCTGAATGAATCTCCCCTCCCCCACAGGCCCAGGAGTGGGGGCACCGCCTCCACAAAGTGCTTCAGGTGCCACCGGCCACTCCCCGAGATTTGTGAGACACAGACAGGAACGGGGTACCCCAGCCCCGAGGCGGCGGCCAGGCTGGGCCCTGGGAACCAGCTGCCCTGCGAGGGTCTGCCCCTGGGGGATCTCCAGTCTCGCCCCCGGGCGCTGATCTCCATCATCTGCCTAAGGCCACGGCCACGTGCCCCCAACCCCCATCCGGCCACAGCGGGGCTTCTCGGGTTTCCTCCCGGGGAGCCCGCACCCCACCGGCTGGGGAGGCGCGCAGCTCCCCCGGGGGCGAAGGGTTAAATCCAGGCGCGGGATTTAACCTCCTAAACGGTGGGATCAGCCTCCCGAACGCGTTTTCCTGCCCATCCCCGGCACTGGGCGCCCAGGCGAGTCCCGGCCGCCGCGTCCACCCCGGGGCGAGCTTCCGGTGACCCCGGGGGCCGCCCGGCCGCCGGCACTCGAGGAAGGGCACCCCCGGGAAAGTGGGTCACGCGGCCGCCTGGCCGGCACGAAGCCGAGGCGCCCCCCTCGGGGACAGCCCCCCGAACTGGGAGCGGAGCCCGGAGGGGAAGCGCAGCCCGCCGTGGCCCCCAGCCTGCGGCCCCCCAGCCGGGGGACGGACGGACGGACGCCTCCTCCGCGGGCTGCGTCTCCGTCCGCAGAGGCGATTCCGGCGGCTGCTCTGCTTTTATGTGACGAGCGTGTTTCCAAACGCCTCGCAGCCGAGAGCCGGGGGTTAACCCACAGGACGCGACCACATTATTTCTGCGGAAAACTGGGCGCAGCGAGCGCTCTCGGCTGCGCGGACATGTGCACCCACCAGCGCCGGCCGCCCGGCCGCCCCGCCGCGCCCCACAGCCTGGCCCCCGTGCCGGTTCCTCACTCCCCACAGCCCAGGCGCGCCCGCCGTCCAGCTCCCGGCGCTGGGAGGCCCAAGGGGACATTCATACGAAAAGGGGGCGCTCACCTGGGAGGAAGAAGGCGGCCAAGCCGACAGCGAGTCCCCACCAGCGTCCAGCCTCGTCCGCAAGCCCCCGCGGAGCCATCGAGGCCCGGGGTCCGGCGAGGCGAGCGCAGAAGCCGCGGGAAGACGAGGCGCTCAGGCCGGGGGCGCGCTGCGAGGCTCCGGGTCCGCCGCGGCGGGGGCGGGTGCGCTCGGCGCGGCGCGATCCAGGCCGCGGCCGCCGCAGCTCCGAGCTCGGCAGACGCCCGCCCCGCGCGCCCCGCCCTCCCGCTCCGCGCGCAGCTCGGCAGGGACCCACCCCCGTCGCCGCGCGGCTGCCCGCGGCTCCGCTGCCCGGTTCCGGGCCGCGCGCTCACGCCCTCCCGCTCGGCCGCGGCGTCCTTCGGGGCCCGGAGGGGGCGGGCGCGGGCGCAGGCGGCGGGGGGCGCGCGGGGCGGGGGCGATCTGCGCCGACAGCAGCCAGGGGCGCGCTCCGCCGGCCGCGAGCCGCACAATGTGGAGCCGCCGGCGCCGAGGGAGCCGCGCGCCGCCTCTCGCTCTTTCTCTCCTCGCCGGCGCCGGCCTCCCGCTCGGCCGTGATGTCAGGGGGAGGGGTTAGCGTTAACCCTCCCGGCGCCGCGCCCGCCTCGCGCGGCTGCTCCCCGCTCCGGCTGCGGGCAGAGGCGGGTCCCAGCGGGGGCCGGGGTCCCGCTCAGGCCCGCTGGCTCCGGGATGCCCCTTCCGCCGCCCGCCGCCCGGAGAGGGCGGGGACCCGCTCGGCCGCGGAAAGGCGGGCAGCGCCCCCTGGCGGCCGGCGTCGGGGACGCGCTGTGCCGCGGGGGGGAGTTAGCGGGCGGCGCGGGGTGGCGGCCGCGGAACACTGGGTCAGTGCCCGTCCCCGCGGACCCGCGCCCCCGGGCCTCCGCTCCAAGCCTGGCCCCGTTTCACAGCCGGGGAAACAAAGGCCCCGAGGGGTAAGGCGACTTGCCCCGGGCACAGGGCAGAGCGTGGCGGCTCTCTGGGGCTGGACCCAGGGCCAGAGCCAGCACCGCCGGAGGGAGAGGCGCCTGCGGACCCGCTGGGAGCTGTGGGGAAGGGCTGGGGGCGCAGGGGGTGAGATGGGGCCACGGAGGTTCCTGGAGCCCTCACCCCTCAGATAGAGCGTTGCGTGGAGCTCTTCCCTCAGCGGGCACCGTCATGAGCTTTGCGGGGACCCATCCCACCAGTGTCAGGGCAGATCCGGGTGGGGTGGGGTCCTTGGCAGCCCCAAGCCTACCCTCCTTCTCCCTGGCCCTCCCATTCTCTCTCCCACAGACAGACAGACAGACAGATAGACAGACAAGTTTCCCAGGAAGAGGAGCCTAGTTTTCCCGACGTTGGGCCAGAGGATGCGCCCTTTGCCGTGGGCAGGAGCGCAGGGAAGTGGCTGAGCTTTATAAATGTAAATTCTCATCTTCCAGAGGAGACAGAACAGGAGGTGGGCAGGAGGGTGCTGCTGTCCCATCCCCCTCAGACCTGGCCCTGGAGTGCCTGGCGTTTAGTCTGAAAGCATCTATGCTAATAAAAGGGTAATATGCTAATTAGACTGGACATCTTCTGGATGTCCTTCCAGACAAAGCCACAGTTGGCAGGGGCTGAGGCAGAGGTGGTTAGGGGAGATCAGGCCCCCGAGGAGAGCAGTTAGGGGCATCAGGCTGGCAGGAGCAATCAAGCAGGCAGGCAGGTGAGCGGTTAGGAGCCAGCAGTCCTGGATTGTGAGGGTGATGTCCAACTGCCAGTTTGGGCCCAATCCCTGACCAGCAGGCAAACATCCCCCAAAGGGTCCTGGATTGAAGAGGGTGCAGGCCAGGCTGAGGGACCCCCCTGCTCCTCTTGTGCACAATTTTTGTGAACCAGGCTTCTAGTTTAAATATATTTGTACTAGAGGCTGGGTACATGGAAATTCATGCACTGGAGGGGGGGGCCCTCAGCCAGACCTGCCCCCTCTCAGAATGTGGGAGCCCACAGGGGCAGGAGGTGACCCGGAGATCAGGGGAAGGCGATGCCCCATCACATCTCTGCTGCCGCCACTGCTGGCAACGACAGCCTTTGGCGGCCCTGGTTCCCTGAGCCTCGAGCGGCCCTGGATGGCTGGGCAGCCGCCATCTGAGGCTTTGCCTGCACCTGGGGGTCTGAAGGGACTAGGCTTCGCCATCTGGTGGCTGTGGGCGCCTCCATCTTTGAGGGCAGGGCAGCCAATTAGCATATTACCTCCTTATTGGCTGTGGTCACCACCATCTTTGTGACAGCGTCAGGGTCAATTAGCATATTCCCTCTTTATTAGTTAGGACTGATTTCAGAGAGGAAGGGAGAGGGAGAGAGATAGAAACATCAGTGATGAGAGGGAATCATTGATCTGCTGCCTCCTGAATGCTCACACTGGAGATGGAGTCCACAATTTGGAGTTCACACACACTCACACATACCTCTGTAGGCAAAGGAGAGGCCTACAGAGCCATGAGCACCAGGCAGCCACTGGGAGGGTCACCCTGGGCAATGCCTAGTCAGGATCTGTGTCCAGCCTGGCAGCTGGCACCTCCCCGTGGCTCTCCATGGATGCCACAAGCCAGGGCTGCGTTGTGTTCATTGCTGTGGTCTCAGGCTCGCCTGGCGTGTGGTAGGAGTGAATGGATGTGTCCTGACTAGGAATTGCACTGTGACCTCCTGGTTCATAGGTCCATGCTCAACCACTGAGCCATGCTGGCTGGGCTGGCTGGAGCCGTTTAGTCTGGCAATTGAGCACCTCCATTACCTTTATCCAATGCGACCCTACATGCTCGTTAGCAAGTGCTTGCCAGGCTTGCAGATGCAGAGACATGCCCTGGTCCTAAAGGCACTCAGTCCCCTGGGGGTGGGGAGAGACACACGGTGGGGGGGGGGTGTGTGCTTAGAGACGGGCACAGCATTTTCTGGGTCTCAGAGAAAGTGCCCAGGTCCACAGGAAGGTGGGGGCCTCCACAGGGCTGAGTCAGTCACCCCCAGACGGCATGCCCTGCAGGGAGGCGCTGAGGGGCTGGACTGACGGCAGCTTGGTCAGCATGCAGAAGGTGCAAAGGCCAGCAAATGGTTGGGGCCTGAGCGAGGCCCCACGTGGTGGGCTGCAGCCTGAGCCTGACTTGGGCAAAGGAGAGGCCTACAGGGCCATGAGCACCAGGCAGCCCCTGGGAGGGTCACCCTGGGCAATGCCTCGTCAGGATCTGTGTCCAGCCTGGCAGCTGGCACCTCCCCGTGGGTCTCCATGGACGCCACAGGCCAGGGCTGCGTTGTGTTCATTGCTGTGGTCTCAGGCTCGCCTGGCGTGTGGTAGGAGTGAATGGATGAGTGTGAGGGGCACGCCCAGAGAAACCCATGTCTGTTCACTTCCTGCCGTGTTCACACTCTCTCCCTGTTGGTGAGGCTTCTGTGATCTTCTGCTCTGAATTGGGTGTCCAGAGAGGGTGTGTGTGGGCATTGGCATGACTGCCTAGGGGTGGTGGTAGAGGAGATGAAGGCGAGTACACGATATAGCATAGTCACCCACGCGTCATCTTTAAAAACAAGCCCCTAAAACATGCAAAGCACCAGCATGGGGGCCAGGTATCCGTGGTGTGTGTGTGTTTTTGTGTGCGAGTGAGTGTGTGTATGCATGTGTGTGAGTGTGTGTGAGTGTGTGTACGTGTGTGAGTGTATTGTGTGTATGTGTGTGTATGTCTGTGTGCATGTGTATGTGTGAGTGTGTATGTGTGAGTGTGTATGTGTGAGTGTGTATGCATGTGTGTGTATGTGTGTGAGTGTATGCGTTATGTGTATGGGTGTGCATGTATGTGTGTATGTGTGTGAGTGTATTGTGTGTTCATGTGTATGCATGTGTATGTGGAGTATGTGTGTATGTGTGTGTATGTGTGTGTGTGGAGTATGTGTGTATGTGTGTGTATGTGTGTGTGTGAGTGCATGTGTTGTGTGTATTGTGTGAGTGTGTGTTTGTATGTGTGCATGTATGTGTATGTGTGTGAGTGTATTGTGTGTATGTGTATGCATGTGAGTGTGTGGAGTATGTGTGAGTGTGTATGTGTGAGTGTGTGTGTGTGTATGTGTGCATGTGTGTGAGTGTATTATGTGTATGTGTGTGAGTGTGTATGTGTATGCATGTGTATGTGTGTGAGTGTGTGGAGTATGTGTATGCGCATGTGTGTGGAGTATGTGTATACATGTGTGTGTTTGTGTGTGTGCATGTGTGTGAGTGTGTATGTGTTTGTGTGTGAATGTATGTATGTGTGTGTGTGTGTGTGTGGTGGGTTTGCTCAGAGAGTAAATAGAGGTCTTTGGGGCACCTACTAGCGAGGTGCTGAGGGAACAAGAGTGGGCTACAGCTAAGACCCCCCTCAAATAACTAGATTATTATAGGATAGAAGGCCACTGCCCAAGAGCACAGCCGCCGGCCCCCGGAGGAGAGGGAACACCTCTCGCGGAGGTCAGGGGAGGCTTGTGGATGAGGCAACATTGGAGGGAGCCCTGAAGGGCAGGTCAGATTGGAACGAGGGGGACCTGGGAGAGAATCCTGGCAAAGAGGACCGTCCACACCCACTGGGGGCAGTCGGGCTGCGCTCTCAGATGAACCTGGCGGTAACGGAGCAGGAGTGGGACAGGCAGGTGAGGATGGGCGCAGGACGAGGAAGGCGAGGAGAGATGTCCTGCAAGGCCAGGGAGGAGGAACCGAATGGAGGAGGACGCTGCCTACGGGCCCAACGCTGTAGAAAGCAGGTGGGGAGCGAGCGGGTCTTTGGAAACAGTGACAGGAACACTCACGACCTTGGAGAGAGCAGTGTTGGGGGCAGAGCAGGGCAGAACCCTGACCAAAGTGCCAGGAGCAAGTGGGATGCGGGAGCGAGGCAGCCGGCGCCCGCACTCCTGAGGCGCCTGGTGGCAGGCAGATGAGCAAAATGGAACAGAAGCTTGGAGACAGCATAACACACACCAAGGGACTTGTTCCCTCCTTTGCTGGGAAACGGAAAGCTGCTGCGTCTCTCGTAAGCAGTGGGCGAGGGGTAGACAGAAGACTGGAGAGACAGGGTAAGGAGTGAACGCGTGTGCTGCAGAGTCAGCCCAGAGGAGGCTGGGGCGGGGAGCCAGGGGGAAGAGGACTCACCCTCTCTGAGCCTGGAGGGAAGACGGAAAGTACGGTGAAGGTGGATGCGTGGGGCAGAAGGCAGGGAGGTTAATAATAAGGTTGCTGCAGGGCAGGAGGATGGAGGCTGCCTGCAGAGAGCATAGATGGCCCCTCCGCTCTCAGACAGGGAAAGCAGAGGGCAGCGGGGGAGACGCGCTTAGCCGTCCTCCAGACCCGCAGAGAGAAGGAACAGTGTGGTCTGTGTGCTCCACAGAGAAGAACCAGGATGCGTGGGCACATGGGATGGGGAAGTTGACTTTAATTTATTCCAGGGAAGAGTATTTGGGGAGTACTCCCTGTCCCTTGCAGACGCAGGCCCAGGCCCACTTACCAGGGGCCCCGTCGATGGGATTCTTGCTAGGGCAGGAGGATCAGCCAGGTGACTGCAGAAAGGACACCCATTCACAGGACAGGCACTTGGCCCATCAGCAGAAGAGTGGATAAAAGCTGTGGTACATCTACGCCGTGGAATACTGTGCAGCTGTAACAAAGAAGGATCTCCTACCCTTTGAGACAGCATGGAGGGGCCTGGAGAGCATTGTGCTGAGTGAAATAAGCCCGTCAGAGAAAGACAAGTGTCCCATGATCTCACTCATATGTGGAATCTAAGGAACAAAATAAGCTGATGGACGGAGTGGACCCAGAGACATGGAAGCAGGGAACAGAGTGTGGAATCTAGGAGGGAAGGCGGGGGAGGCTGGATGGGGGTGACCAACCAAGGGCCTTGTGTGCACATATGCATGGCCATGGACACGGAGAGCGGGTGGTGAGGGCCTGGGCAGGGGTGGGGGAGGGTCATGTAACAACTTCAACAGTAGAGACTTACAATAACTAAACAAAACGTAAACCAATGGCTACCACGTGGCTGCATCTTCTCTCCTGCCCGTGGCCGGGCAGTGGCCAGCCAGGCTCCGCCTCGAGGAAGGTGCCGGCCCTGGGAACTGCCCTGGAGCCCTTTGATGCTCGTGGGCTCTGCCGGGGTGGGGTGGAGGGCAGTGGGGCCTGGGAAGGCCCACAGTCCATACAGCGATGACTTCCCCTGACCATGCCTCACCCCTCGTGTCATTCATCACTGTAATGTGAGGGGAACCCTACGAAGAAGCCCCCAAGATGCCCCAAACCCCTGAAATCTGTTGTTAGAAGATAAACTTGAAAATGCTGCATGGGGTCCCCCACTTCTGGGTCCCCAATCTGGGGTCAGTTGAGGCTGCGGGTAAGGAGAGAGGAGAAGAGGAGGAGGAATTCGTGGAGGAAGGAGAGCCACAGCCCTAGCCAGCCCCAGAGAGGACCCCCTGGCGTGGGCACCCTCCCCCCTGCAGTGCTCCTGGGCAGCCAGGAGCCCAGCCCCGAAGGACTGCCTGCGCCATCTGTAGCTGTGGTGATTGTGCCCTGTGCCCACAGTGACATCTAATTGTTACTTTTATTGAGGTCACAGCAGAGCCTGCCAATCGCCACGGCTGCCACTGCTCTGGGGGATGCAGCTGACGCCAGGACCAGTAGTGCCCACCTAGCATGGACCAGGATGGCTGACGGCAGCCAGTCCTCCCCATGGGCCGTGGCACCCCAGGATCTCCGGGACTCTGGGAGCTGGAGCTCTGAGCAGGGATAGAGAGGCCCCCATTCACCCTAACCGGTGTGACTCAGTGGATAGAGTGTCAGCCTCTGGACCGAAGGGTCCTGGGTTCAGGTCTGGTCAATCGCACATACCTGGGCTGTAGGCTCCTCGCCAGCCAGGGCTCTGGTCAGGACACATGCAGGAGGCAACCAGCGGTGTGTTTCTCTCACATCGTGTTTCTCTCTGCCCTTCCCTCTCGCTGCCACTCTCCCTAAGAATCAATGGAAACATATCTGCGGGTGAGGACTAACCAAAAGGAAAGAAAGGCCCCTTCCCCCTCAAACCACACGATTCCTAGGAAGAAGGGACTAAAAGGTAAAGGCCCGCCTCCAGCTAGAAGCCCTCCATACCTTCCTGGGAATCTCCACATCCCGAACCCTCAAGGGCCCGGGTTGGCCCCGGCATTCCTGCCTCAGAGGCAGTCCTTGAAATGCTGGTCCTGCGAGGAGGCTTCATCCCCCACCTCATCCTCCACCTCCATTTGTGAGGACCAGGAAGCTGACCCGAGGTGGGCAGGGTGGGGCAGGGCTGCTGCCTGGAGAGGCCCAGCCGAGAGGAGGCAGCAGGGTAGACTCGCCACCTCCCCGCACTCCCTTCCTCCCGGCAGGCCCTCGATCCAGGAGGCGGGGTGGCCAGAATAAGACCAGGAGGGACTACTTATCCAGAAGAACCCAACTTGCTTTGAGCCTCAGGGAAGCCGAGAGATGGGATCTGCAGAGCTCCCGGCTCAGACAGCCGTGGGGAGCAGCCTCAGAGCCCAGCTGGGCCCGAGGAGGGTGCCCGTCGGGAGGGCGGCCCCGGAACGACTCCCGAGGCCAGGCTGGTGCAGGGCGCCATGATGCACGGGATCCAGGGTGGGGACGTCGGGGCCAGACTTCTAAATGTGCAGTGGGGAGAAAGCAGGCGTGATGCTCACACTGCATGGCACGCTGCGAAAGGTACCCGCCTGTAAAGTGAAGGCCGCGGAGAGATGGAAGCAAGGTGTGGGGACAGGTTTCCGACTGTAACGTTTACTTGAACGTCATTATGAAGTCGCTATAACACAGGCTTAGTTTTTCTATATTCTGTGAGGTGCTTGTCCTGGCCCGGTCGCGTGGCTCAGTGGTTGAGCATCGACCTATGTACCAGGAGCCTGTGGTTCGATTCCTGGTCAGGGCTCATGCCCGGGTTGTGGGTTCGACCCCTAGTGCGGGGCATGCAGGAGGCAGCCAATCAGTGATTCTCTCTCATCATGGATGTTTCTCTCTCTCTCCCCCTCTCCCTTCCTCTCTGAAATCATAAAAAAAAAAAACACATTAAAAAATGAATGCTTGTCCTGCAGAAACAGCCTCCCAGTGACCGCTGCTGCGGGGGAGGGTGGATGCCCAGCGCCCCCGGGGCACAGGCTGCTGGGAGGGAGGCTGTGGGCGAGGCAGAAGGCCTGGAGGCAGGTCCGCCGGGAGGCAGTGCCCAGGCGGCCACTGGATTTGAGGAACCTCAGGAGGAAGTGGAGCAGAAGGCACGCGTCCACGGCGTGTGTCCTGGATCTGCCATGACTGCTTAGGGCAAGAAGGTGGCCAGCGCCCTGGTCTGCCTGGGGCCAAGGGCTTCCCAGGACACAGACTTCCGGTGCAGAAACGGAAAAGCTCTGGGCAAGCAGACAAGCTGGCCCCGCTGCCAGCGAGCGTGGCAGCCTCTGCGCCTCCATCTCCTCACTGGTGAAAGGGTGTGCCTCCCGAGACCTTTGCAAACTTGCTTTCAAACTCTGCCATCTCCCCCTGTTGGGACGATGGGTATGATGGCGGGTGGGACGGGGGAGAGGCAGCCGGGGGAGGCGTGGCTCCCACAGGGAGAGCCGAACACCTCTTCCCCACGGGCTTCCCCAACAGGCATTTGGCCAGAGGCCACGCCAGGCGCTGGAATCACACCGTGAACTACTGAGACACACCCCTCCTCCCTGGGGCCAGAATCCAGCAGCGAAGGACGGGTCTGTTGGGAAGTGGGGTGATAGGGAACACGGGGTGCCGTGGGAACTTCGTGGGGGGGCCCTTCTAATCCAGGAGGTAGGAAGGGGCAGGGATGCGTTCTTGCAGAGTGAGCTGAGCCCCAGGGATGAGGCTGGCTGGTGAGGGGTGGCGTGTGGAGACGAGGCAGAGGGAGAGCCGTGGCCCAGGCCAGGGCCCGGGGTGTCAAACACTAAGGTAGTTCAGCCCGGCCGCATGGCTCAGGGGCTGGGCATCCACCCATGAACCAGAGGTCAGGGTTCGATTCCTGGTCAGGGCACATGCCCGGGTTTCAGGCTCCATCCCCAGTGGGGGGCGTGCAGGAGGCCGCTGACTGATGATTCTCTCTCATCATGGATGTTTCTCTCTCTCTCTCCCTCTCCCTTCCTCTCTGAAATCAGTAAAAGTATATTAGAAAGAAAACAACTACGGGTAGTTCAGTCTGGCTGTTGGGGGAGAACAGTGACACCCATCGGCTCAGGTGCAGACGGAGCGGTGCATCTATCTGCACAGGGTGCACACACATGCATGCATGCACACAGACTCACTGACATGTATGTCCACACTGTCACACTCAGGCGAGGGCAGGACTTCCCTGCTGCCAGCACATGATGAGTGGGCCACACGCTCTGTGTGCAGCCTCACACAGCTGCCTGCACCCCCACACTGGCCCACACCCCTGTATTAAGTGTTTATTTTTTGTCCCTGGGCTGTGCATTTCAGTATGTAAGGTTTCGAGTTAACTCTTCTCACCCCCACCCCCACGTCGAAGTATGCCATTCTGCTCCATGCCTTCCTGCTTCAGGTCTTATGTTGTTGGTCAATTCATTTTGTTCATTCAATTCCACAAATAAGTGAGACCATGTGATTCTTGTCTTTCTCTGACTGGCTTATGTCACTCAGCATGAAACTCTCTAGGTCCCTCCCTGCTGTCTCAAAGGCAAGCGAGCCTTCTCTTTTACTGCTGCATAGAATTCCGTGGTGTAAACGTACCACAGCTTTAAAAAAAAAAAAAGTTCTATTTTCTTTTTTTAAAAATATGTTTTTATTGATTTCAGAGAAGAAGGGAGTGGGAGAGAGAGAGACAAAAACATCAATGATGAGAGAGACTCATTGATCGGCTGCCTCTTGCACACCCCACACTGGGTATGTGCCCTTGACTGGAATCAAACCTGGGACCTTCAGTCTGCAGGCTGACACTCTATCCACTGAGCCACACCAGCTAGGGCTACCACAGCTTTTTATCCACGTCCACTGTTGGGCACTTGGGCTGCTTCCGGATCTCAGCTGTTGTACGTTGTGCTGCTGTGAACATAGGGGTGCTTACATCCTTTCTGACGAGTGTTTAAGGGTCTATCAGGTGTTTAACAAAATGCCTGGCACACACATTTATTACATTGCTATGTTTTAATCTGGTCCTTTATTGAAGTACTCGTGTGTGTGCCCCGGCACCCACCACACTCTTGCCCCCCATGCTCCTTTGAAGCCGGTGCGAACGCAAGCCCGCCATCCTTGCGAAAGTGGCCACATGCTGCATGCACCCAGCCCGCTGCCCACACACGTGCAGACGCCACCTCGCACCCGCCACCATCCCAGCGGGAATGATATCAGCACTGACCGGCTGAGCGATGGCTTCACATGTTCAAAGGGCTCTCAGGCCTAACGGATGGACGGGGTCCTCAGAGCGCCCCAGAACGGCGGCGGGCGGGGCAGGAGCAGAGTCCAGAGGCCGACCACGTCGTTGGGAGGTGCCTGGGACGCATGAATGTCCCCAGTGCCTCGAGGCCCCTGCCTGTGAGACCTCCGGCCCTCATGATGGGAGCGGACTGGGCGGGAGCGGAACCGCACGGCTGCTGCTGGGTCCTGGACTCCTGACCGAAACCTTTCCCGGAGTCCACCTGCACCAAGGAGCAGGGATTAGAGGCTGGTAGCGGGAAGCCTCCCTAGAAACCTGTGGTAGCATTCATAGCTTCCATCAGATGAGGGGAGCCAGATGGCGCTGGAGGGGCACACGTCTGGTTTCCTTCTGGATTGCGGGGCCACAGCTGATCCCCGAGAGCCGGGAGGGCCTGGGGTGGGGCCCTGCCCCATCTGGGCTCCCCCACTCCTGCACTCTCCCCCCCCCCCCCCCCCCCCCCCCCCCCCCCGTCTGGCTGGCCCTAAGGTTGGGGGTAAGAGAAGGGGAGAAGGGACAAAGGAAGCGCCTCCCTCCTGTCCCCCAGGGAAGCCCCCTCCCTTGCTCAGTGCTGAGCCTACAGGACCCATCAGCACCCTGTCCCTGACCTGGCAGGGCAGGAACGGGGGACAGGCTGCCAGACCCACTCCCCCAGCTGCTGGATGGGCCGCCCTGCCCAGTGGCAGGGCAGGAGGGTGGTATGGCGATAGGTTCTTCCTGGGTGCACTGCCCTGGCTGCAGGGGGAGGGAGGAGCCATCCTCTGACACTTCTGTCAGCAACTATCACCTGTGTTTCCCGGGCTGACCGAGGGCGCATGTTGATAAACATTGGGAGCTGAGCAGAGGTCTGAGTTCCGTGCTGGGTGGGGAGCTGCTGAGACAGGGCTGGTGGCCCATCCTTCTCTCTGCCTTTCTCTTCCCTGGTGGCCCCTGCTCTTGCCCCAGCAGGACATGAGGACATGGCCCCAGGGTACGACAGCAGGCAAGAAGCGGAGGGTGAACTCAGGCAGGGCTGGCACCTAGGCCTGTTCCTTCACCTCCCTGAGCCTCAGTCGCCTCTTCTGTAAAGTGGGCTGAACGACTCGAGTGGAGACGAGGCTGTGCCTGGCACGGGAATGCTGGCCCTCCCCCCCTTTCACCTGGAGGGAGAGCCATCCTGCCTGGGCTGTGGTTTGGGCCTGAGCAGCAGTTTCTTAGGTCGTCTTAGCACCAAGAGGGAGTGGGCCGACTCGTGTTCTTTATGATGGAAACATCGCATTTCTCAGCCAGGCTGGGCCTGGGCAGGTGAGCGAGAGTGCACGTCCCTGCCACCCCCCACCCCACCCTACTCCCCGCGGTCTGCGCAGTGAGGCTGCGGGATTACCTGTGTGGCTACGCCACCACACCTGGTCTCAGTGCGGAAGGAAGGATGAGGCTCCCCATCAGATTGGTCCGAGCAGAAGGTCAAGGCAATGAGAGCCCGGCTGCCCTCCCCCTGGCCTTCGCATGGACGCCTTGGACGAACGCTTCCTCCAGGCTCTCACCTCCAGGTGGGGGCTTCCCGAGGCCAGGAGGGCAGTTAGACCTTCAGAGGGCGAGGGGCACGCGGCTGAGTGCTGTTCCTGGGAGGTTAACGGAGGGACGGGCAGACAGACAGACGTAACTCCGTGAAGGGGGAGTGCTGTTCCTGGCTCTTCTCCCAGCCCACCTCCAGGGGCCTTAGGGGACTCCCTGCTGCTGGGGCTCCCTCTGTGGGAGGGGCAGGCTGCTCAGGTCCACCTGGTGGGCAGGGTAGGGCCAGGCCCCTGTCCCCACGGGAGATGGGGCAGGCGCTGCCCCACTTCACTAAGTGGGGAAGGCTCCAGCCACTGTCAGCTAGACCTCCAGGTCTAGAGTGTGGAGACTCCCCGACCCCCCACCCCCAAAAGGTGCCAGGCCCTCACTCCTCCTCCAGGCAGCTCATCCTGCCTTGGGTTCTAGGGAGCCCTGGGCCCAAGGGCGACAGATACCCACAAGGTGGCCTTCCCCCTCCCCCTACACTTGCTGCCTCCCTCTCCCTTCTCAGCCGCAAAGAGGCCATGGATTTGGAAGACCAGCAGGTTGTGGTGGGACAGGTAGAGGAACATGTGGACACACACACACCCTACCTGCTACACCACCCAGCCCTGGGGGGATGCAGGAGGGGGTCACAGACCAGGCCCCAGGGCGGGAGGAGCTGGTCCTAGAAGAACTCTGCCTCTGGGAGCCTGCCTGCCCCTCCCCTCCGCCCCCCCCTCAGATGGTACAGCCTGGGCTGCCCTCCTCACCTCTCCCCTGCCTCCTGCTGAGCGGTCTCCTCCCCCAACAAAGAAGCTGGTGCATGTCTTTAAAAAAGATATGTTTCTTGGTTCCAGAGAGGACCATCCACAGTGAGAGAGAAGCATCGATGGCCGCCTGGTGCATGCCCCACACTGAGGACCAGCCCACACTTGGGCCTGTGTCTTGACCAGGAATTGAACCAGGACCTCCTGATTCATAGGTTGACACTCGACTGAGCCCCAGGGGCCAGCAAGGGGCCCTTTGAACCCAGGCGAAGCCAAGGTTGTCAGGAAGGAGGAGATGCTGCCCAGGGAGGCTTCCTGGGGGGCCGGCAGAGTGGACTGGCTCTAGCTCAGTGCCAGGTCCTCACGTAGGAGGGCGAACCCAGGGGGCTGTGTGTGTGGGGGGGGGAGGGGGCGGGCGGAGGAGGCAGGAGCAGGAGTTGGACAGCAGGCCTTCCTGAGTCCCTCTCCCTCTCCCACCCGGGAAGTGGGGCTGGCGTGACCACCTCTGGTGGGAGTTGGTGCTCCTAAGCCTCCCACAGAGTCCTGCCTCATCGCGTCTGACAGGGAGCCCTTGCCTGCCCTGCTGCCTGACTTCTTATCGGCTCACCTGCGACAGCAGTAGAACCAGCACAGCCCCGCCCAGTCCTGGCCCTGCCTGACCATCTCAGGGCTGGGGCGCAATGACGGGTGGGGCTGGCAGTTGGTGCCCGGGAAAGACGATGGGAGTGACTTGGAATCTGGCCTGGTGCCTGCCACCTGGATGCCCTGTGTACACAGGGTTGGCCGGGTGCTGAGAGGGGCTGAGTGGGGCCGCTGGCTCGCCTGGTTTCCAACACTGAGCCCCAAGGCCAGGGTGGCGGGTGTGCCCTTGTATGTATCTCCATTGGTGGCCAAAGCAGGGCCGCATGGCTGCCGGGAGACGTGAGTTCATCCGCGCGTCCACAGTCTCTGGGGTGGGAGGGACTTTGGAAGCGATCCCCCAGCCCCCCACATGGGCCCGTTCACGCCAGATGCTCCCCTGGATGCTGCTTGCTCCCTCCTGCTCCAGGCCGCTCCTCTGGGTTCTGACCCCGGGGATGAGAGCCGAACTCCGAGCTGGCAGCCTAGAGCGAGCATGTCAGACTCAGAGGCTGATGGGGCCCAATGAACAAGGTGCAAGGGTGTGTGGCCGCAAACAAACAAAAGCTTCCATTTCCATAGAAACGCAGGTTTATTCCGATAGAGACATCTGAGCACAAAGGGCTGAAATAAGTGAGTCATCGTTCACATAAATATTAGGACATTTTAATAATTAATATTTTTTTCTTGAACATGAACTTACCAGACACTGAATAATCACACAAATAAGCGTCACGCAAATAAACCTATTTTTCTTGTCCTCCGAAAGCGAAATATTTCCTGTTGCGCACACCAAACGAGTCAGCCCGAGGCTAATGACGTGGCCGGCGGCTGCTGTGGTATTTGCTGCTGGAGTTAGTGGAGAGAAGTGGTGCGCCTGCGCGGAAGGCTGTCAGGGAGAAGGATGCAACACCGTTGTAGTCATCCGTCATCAGCGAACGTTGTAGCTCGTTTTTAATAATTATGTATAACAGGATATTATAAAAATTAGGTTACGCCCTGGCTGGTTTGGCTCAGTGGATAGAGCGTCGGACTGCGGACTGAAGGGTCCCAGGTTCGATTCCGGTCAAGGGCATGTACCTGGGTTGCGGGCACATCCCCAGTGGGGGGCATGCAGGAGGCAGCTGGTCGATGTTGCTCTCTCATCGATGTTTCTAACTCTCTGTCCCTCTCCCTTCCTTTCTGTAAAAAATCAATAAAATATATATTTTTTAAAATTAGGTTACGAAATTTTTATTAAAACGTTTCTTATAACCGTTACATTGGCTGGGCCGCAAAAGTATGCGTTGTGGGCCACATGCGGCCCACGGGCCGCGTGTTTGACATGCTTGGCCTAGATGGTGCCCCTCACTCCTGCAGGAAAACAGGCAGGACAAGGTGTCAGGTAGCAGCACCCCAAAATAGTTGCAGCCAGTGTTTACTGAGTACCTGCCGCGTTCACCTCCATGATCTTCATACAACTGCGTGAAGTTATGTTTGCTGTACTGAGGAGACGGAAGCCCATGAAGTTGAGAACTTCCCTGAAACTTCACAGCCCAGAGTGGCAAAGCCCAAATTCAAAACCAGGCCTCAGACTCCCTTCATTGTGTCCCAGACGCCACCCCAAGAGTGAGTGTATGTGCCTGTGTGTGTGTGTGCGTGCGTGTGTTCACCAGTCCTGGGCAGTGTGATTGGCAGCTGAGAACCTTGGACAGAAACTGAGGAGATCAGGAACTGCCCTCTGCTCTCTCTCCCCGGCCCCTCTCCCCTCCTGCTCCATCACCACAGCCTCACCTTCATCTGAGTTAAAAGTCATTTCTGAGGACGTGTGTGTTCAGGGGTCTGAAGCAAGGAACCCTGGGAGTGTCCAGGCTCAGCCAGGTGTACAGCTGTGCTGGTGGGCAGGGTGGGGGGTGGGAATAAATGGATCCATCTCTCTGCTCCATGACAGCCAAGGGGTCACGGCACATGCTTCAGAGTTATATTTTTTACTAGAGGCCTGGTGCACGGATTCGTGCACTGATGAGGGGGTCCCTCGACCTGGCCTGTGGCAATGGGGCTGAAACTGGCTCTCCGGCATCCCCTGAGGGGTCCTGGATTGCAGCAGGGTGCTTCTCAGGCGACGCACCCCAGAATCGGGCTCCCTCCTCTCCATCACCCAAGAACCACAGCTGCCAAGTCACCACAGATCCGCAGCTCCTGTGTTGAGCGTCTGCCCCCCTGGTGGTCAGTGTGCATCATAGCTACCGGTCACACAGTCACACAGTTGGCCAGTCACTTAGGCTCTCATATAGAGAGACTTTCTAAAAATCTGTGAGAGCATTACACAGGTCCCCCTTTCCCCATCAGCCTCTTCCAGCTGCTCCCATCCCCCCTCTCCCCTCCCAGCCTCCCCAGCCCATTGTCTGTGTCCATGGGCGATGCATCTATGCGCACAGGTTCATTGATTAATCTCTTCCCCTGCCTTCCCCCTGAGGTTCAACAGTCTCTTCATGCGTCTATGGCTCTGGGCCTATTTTTGATCATTAGTTTCTGCGATTTATTAGATTCCACATGTGGGTGAGGTCATGTGGTTCTTGTCTTTCTCTGACTGGCTCATTTCACTCAGCACAGTGCTCTCCAGCCCCTCCATGCTGTCGCAAAGGGAAAGCGTTCTGTCTTTTTTATTGCCACGCAGTATTCCACGGTGTAAATGTACCACAGCTTTTTAGATCCACTCGTCTGCTCATGGGCACTTGGGATGTTTCTTGGTTCAGAGTTTTATGTCTGGGCAGCGTTGGGGCGAGGCTGTCCCTTCTAAACCATGCACAGGACTCCCCTGGGCGCTGCTCTCAGGAGCCCTCTGGCTGCCCTGCCTTTGCCGCGCCCTCAAGAATGAGGCTCAGGCCCAGAGGGCAGGGAGAGAGCTCTGGTCAGGAGTCAGGGCACCAGGGCGCTGCCTGTGGCTCTGGCACCAGCGTGGTGAGTGACTTTGGGGTCTTTGCTCCCCGACTTGTAAGATGAAAGGCAAGGCTTGTTGGTCCGTTGGCCCTTCTGGGGTGTTCTCCGTGGAGTCTGCCAAGTGGTCTGCCCTGGGCAGGTGGGCAGGCCGTGCCCTATGCAAGGACACACAGCCCAGAGTGGGTGACGCTAAGACCAGTCCATGCTCTTCCCATGGACACCTGGTAGGGCTACTCCGCCCAGAGCAAGAGCCTTCTTTTCTATAAAATATTTCTATTGAGTCAGAGAGGAAGGGAGAGGGGGAGCCAGCAACATCATTGATGAGAGAGAATCATTGATCGGCTGCCTCTGCACGCCCCCTACTGGGGGTCGAGCCTGCAACCTAGGCACATGCCCTGACCAGGAATCAAACCCTGACCTCCTGGAGCCAGGCCAGAGGTGAAAGAGCCCTTTTTCTAATTTGGTCAGAGGCACCTGGTGGACCAGCATGCACCTGTGAGGTCCCAGGCCGATGCGCGGGGTGCTAGGGGTGTTTCTTTATTGAATGTGAGGTGGGGCTGGGGGATGGAGCCAACAACTGTGGAGGATGCAGTGGCTGAGCGGGAGCCGTGGGGAAGCTTAGGCTTTGAGCTCAGTTTCAGGGAAACGGGGAATGGGCCTGGGGGGGAGCTGGGGAGGGAGAGAGGTCTGAGCTGGCCATGGGCGACTCCCTTAGATGGGCCCTGGGCTGAGGCTAAGCTACTCCTGGGAGCCATGGTTCTCCTTGTCCAGTTCCCCCAGCACAGCTCACCCCGCCTCCTGTCACCCCAAAGCAGCCGGCCTCTTGGGGAGCAGCTCTTTCTGCTGACCTTCCCTTCTTAGGGAGAGGGGTGGGAGAGGGGCTTCCAGGGCCCCCTGAGGAGGCGTGGACTTTTAGGGACTGCTCTGTGCCAGGACCTGTGAGCAGGCAGCGTGAACCCTGTCCTTCCAGGCCACAGCCGCGGGAAGTGGCCCTGCCCCCGAGATGGAGGAGGCCCGTGTACACCCAGCTCAGTCTGTGGGCAAAGGTCCTTCCTTGTGTCTGAGGACCAGGGAGCTGCCCATGGGGGCCTCGCGGAGAAGTGAGAGACGCATGAGGCAGATTTCTGAGCCACTCCTATTTAGGGAGGATGTGGGGTCCCTAAGGAGCACATCAGGGCTTTTGGGAGAGAGAAAGGAGAGGTGGGCAGCTGGGGGTGTCTGGGGGCCAAGCCTGGCTTCCTTGTGGCCAGGAGAGGGGCTGAGACAGGGTTGGGAGAGCTTATCCTGTGAGGGGAGCTATTGCTGACCGCAGCCAGGCCTGGAGACTGTCGTTACCCTCCCCACCCCCGCCCGCACACAGTGAGCACCCTTCTGTTCCTTTGCATCTTCCTGGGGAACGGGTTCTCTGGCACCTGTGCTCTTGGAGAAAGTGCCCCTCTGTGCAAGCAGGGGTGGGGGCGCCCTGCAGACTGGGTTCATGCCCCTACAGCAGCAGGGGCTCTCGTGGGCCCTCATCTACACAGAATAGCCCTCCGGGTGGTGGGGGTCCGACCAGCACAGCCAAGCGAGGGCCGAGGTCTCTGCAGGGACAGGTCCAGGCAGCTCTTCCAGGGCCAGCAGGCACCCTCTTCCCCGGGGTCCCCCCACTCCTGTTCTGGGTGCGGGAGGCTGCCCTCCAGATGCCTCTCACTCACAGGGGCCTGTGCCAGGGGACATTTTGTTTTGAGGGTGTTGTCGGCCCCCCTCCCCCACCAGCTGCTTTGCACTCAGACTCCCAGACTCAGGGAGGAGAGCTGGGCTCTGAGCAGCTCACAGGGAGAAGCAGCGGCTGGGGTGGTGTCTGGGCGCTCTGTCCTGTGCTATCACAGGGTGATGGGGGCGGTGATGACATTGGTAGTCAAGAGCTAATATTGCCCAGCCAGCGTGCCTCAGGGGTTGAGCTCGACCTATGAACCAGGAGGTCACGGTTTGGTTCCTGGACAGGGCACTGCCCGATGTGTATCGATCCCCAGTAGGGGGCGTGCAGGAGGCAGCTAATCAATGATTCTTTCTCATCATTGATGTTTCTCTCTCTCTCCATCTCCCTTCCTCTCTGAAATAACAAAAATAATAAATATATATATATTAAAAATATTAAAAGAAAAAAAGAGCTAACACTTATTGAACTCTTACTATGTGCATACGTATTAGCTTCCTGTTGCTGCTGTAACAAACGACCACAAACTTAGTGGTTTAAAGCAACACAAATTCAATACCTCACGGTTCTGTAGGTGAGAAGTCTGACCCTGGTCTCACCGGGTTAAGATCAAGGTGTGGGATGCCCTAGCTGGTTTGGCTCAGTGGATAGACCATCGGCCTACAGACTGAGAGTCCTAGATTTGATTCTGGTCGAGGGCACAGGCCCAGGTAGTGGGTTCAATCTCCAGTAGGGGGCGTGTAGGAGGCAGCTGATCAATGATTCTCTCTCATCATTGATGTTTCTATCTCTTCCTCTCCCTTCATCTCTGAAATCAATAATAACAACAATAAAAAAAGATGGAGGCTGCATTCCTCTGGTGATTCTAGGGATGGTCCCATGTCCTGACCTTTCGCAGCTGCCAGAGGCCCTTCTCCCACCTTTTAAGCCAGCAATGTTGCACCTCAGGGTGCCTTCCGTGCTCACGTCTGAAACCTGGCCAGGGAGGGTCTCTGCTGTAAGGACCACGTGGTTGGGGGCCCCCCTGCCCCCCCGACAGCCGGGGTAGCGGCTCCATGTCAGGCTGCATGGCGATATCATAGAGGCCTGTGTGAGAGCGTGCTCTCTGGTCCCAGGGGTTTGGGCAGGGGCCTTTGTGGGGTCCATTATTCTGCTACCACAACATATTTGAACTTTTTAAAAACTTGGCAATATTTAATGCAAGCAATAAATTTCCGTTTTTGTACATATAAAATTGGATGTACCTCTATATTTTTCCAAGGTTTTAATTTAATTTTTCTTTGTTTTTCAATCCTCGCTGAAGGATAGTTTTCCACTGGTTTTTAGAGCGAGTAGAAGAGAAGGGACAGAGAGAAACATCCATGTGAGAGAGACACATTGATTGGTTGCCTCCTGCAGGCAGTTGGGGGTGAGCAGGACATCAGTGGGGGTCAGTTGGAGGCAATCAGGCTGGCAGGGGGCTGTTGGGGGCAAGCAGGCCAGCGGGAAGGGGAGGTGAGGGCAAGTAGGCCAGCAGGGGGGCAGTTGAGGGTGAGCAGGCTGGTGGTGGAGGCAGTTAGGGGCGAGCAGGCTGGTGGGAGAGCAGTTTGGGGTGAGCAGGTCAGCATGCACAGTGGTTAGGGGCAATCAGGCAGGGAGGCAGGTGAGTGTTAGCCAGCAGTCCTGGATTGCAAGAGGGATATACGACTGCTTGTTTAGGCTAGTCGGACATCCCTCGAGGGGTCTCAAATTGGAGAGGATGCAGACTGGGCTGAGGGACACCCCACCCCGGTGCATGAATTTCATGCACCAGGCCACTAGTAATAAATAATACAATGATAAACAAACAAATAATAATACAAGAAAAAGTCTGTTTCACATACCCTCAACTGTATATCTACTTTTTCCCTCCCTTGTATGTGTGTCACATCTTTTAAAAAAAATCAACTTTATTGTTATTGTTGACACATTACAGATGTCTGCACTTCCCCCGTTTCGCCCACCTCCACCAGCCCAGCCCCTCCCCTCTGGCCATCAGCACACTGTGGACTGTGGTGACCCCCTTCAGCCAATCACCTCTCATGGGCACTTGGGATGCGTCAGTGAACACAGGGTGCACACATCTTCTCAAATCATTGTTTTGGATTTCCTCAGGTAAATGCCTGGCGGGGATCCCCGGTCGTGGAGTAGGTCTGCTTTTAATTTCTGAGGCATCTCCACACTGCTACCCACAGTGACTGCACCCACTTACAATTCCAGCAGTGGCGGCGGCCCTTTCTCCACATCCTCACCAACACTGTTGATTTATTGATGAGAGCTGTTCTGACAGGTGTGCGGTGACATCTCCTTGTGGTTTTAATTTGCATATCTCTGATGATTAGTGACACTGAGCACCTTTTCATGTGTCTGTGGGCCATCTGTAGGTCCTCTTTGGAGAAGTGCCTATTCAGGTCCTCTGTTTTTTAGTTGGATTGTTTGGTGTTGAGTGTTGAGCTTTCTGGGTTCTTTATTATATACTAGAGTCTCGGTGCATGAAAATTCATGCACAGGAGGAGGGTCACCCTCTCACAGGCCGGGAGCCCTCAGGGGCGGGAGGTGACCCGGCGATCAGGGGAAGCTGACACCTCCATCACACCTCTGCTGCTGCCACTGCTGGCAGCGCAAGCCTCTGGAGGCCCTGGTTACCTGAGCCTTGGGACAGCCCTGGACAGCTGGGGGGCTGAAAGGACTGGGGGACTCCAGAGACAGGCAGGTCCAGCCTGCCAAATGCCTGCTGCCCCGGCAGGGCTGAGGGGACTGGGGCGCTGACATCTTTGAGGGCAGGACAGTCAATTGGCATATATCCTCCTTATTGGCTGTGGGCACCACCATCTTTGAAGCTTGCTATTCCCATCGATTGGTTGTCCCTCACTAACCTCCCTGCCAGCCTGGTCACCTCATGCAGCCTGTTTGGATGTCTGTTCAGTTGTTTCAGTAGCCACGGTTGCTTAGGCATTATATATATATACTAGAGGCCCGGTGCACAAAAATTTGTGCTCTCGGGGAGGGGGGGTCCCCTCAGCCCAGCCTGGCCCTCTCACAATCTAGGACCCCTCAGGGGATGTCCAATTGCTGGCTTAGGCCCACTCCCCAGGGGATCAGGCCTAAGCTGGCAGTCAGACATCCCTCTGGCAGCCCGGGAGCCCTCAGGGGATGTCTACTTGCCAGCGGGGAGCAGGCCTAAACTGCAGTTGGACACTCTTAGTGCTGCTGAGGAGGCAGGAAAGGCTTCTACCACCATCACTGCTGTACAGGCAGCCGTCAGCATGGCTTGTGGCTGAGCAGTGCTCCCCCTGTGGGAGCTCACTGACCACCAGGGACAGCTCCTGCATTGAGCATCTGCCCCCTGGTGGTCAGTGTGTGTCATAGTGACCAGTCATTCCCAGTCATTCTGCTGTTAGGGTCAATTTGCCTATTATCCTTTTATTATATAGGATATATATTTGGGTATTAACTCTTGTTGAATATGTCATTTGCAAACATCTTCTCTGATGCAGTAGGTTGCTTTTTTGTTTTGATTTTACAATTCTTTACTTTGAGGTGCAAAAGCTTTTCAGCTTGATGTATTCCCATCGGTTTATTTTTGCTTTTGTTGTCTTTGCCCGAGAAGACAATCCACAGAGCCATGTCGGAGAGTGCACTGCCCGGCTTTCTTGTAGGAGTTGAATGGTTTCAGGTCTTACATTGAAGTCTTTCACTTTGAGTTTATTTTTGTGATGGCATGAGAGAGAGGTCTAAGTCTTCCCAGTTTCCCAACGCCCTTCAGACCTGAACTTATGCATCTAATGGACTAGTGAAGGTGGGGTGAGGGGCATCACCCCCATCTGACCGACGGGAAACAGGTGCACAGAGAAGCCCAATGTCTTGCCCAAGACCACCAGCAGCAAGACTGTGAGATGCTTCCCATTTGGGCCTCATGGGCTCTTGAAAGTAGGTCGAGTAGAGACAGGTTTCTGATCCCCCCACTATTCAGGGAGGTGGGTGGTCGCTGAGGAGGAAAGCTGGAGGCAAAGGGCTCGGGGAGGGAGTGGAGCCATGGGAAGCTGTACCTGGGATTGCAATTAAGGCAGAGGCGTCCCTTCATCACCATGGCAAAAGCAGAAGCAGGGAGCAGGAGCCAACGATGTCCATGCTCCATGGGGTGTAAGGCCATGCCCATGAGGTTAGCAATAAAGCCAGAGGTGGTCCGTTTACAAGGCAAGACATGTGACCCACAATGGGAAATTACTGCACGGCGGCCTGTGGATGGACAAAGCTCAAGCACCTGGAAAGCCCCCCTTCCACCCCCACAAACAGGAGTTAGGAAGAGCTCACCACAGGGAGGATGGATCACGATGAATGAGGAAGTTGGGAAAGACTGTCCTGGCAGAAGGCACGCACCCAGGAGGCCTCCCACCCCAGAGACAAGGGAGGCGGAGACAAAGCAAAGCCCACAGCCCCGTTTTAAACAGCCCAGGAGGAAGCTTAGGGGACACCCGGGAAGAGTGTGCACCCATAGTGCTCAGCCCATGAGGAGCCGGGGAGGGGCCCAGGCTGGGGAAACTGCTCGCTGTAACCCCTGGGGTGCCTGCCCACCGGACACCTGGTCTTGCAAGAGCACCGTTAAAAGTTCCATTTTAGCCGGACTTCCTGCACCTGGTTCATTATTAGAATTTGGACAGTGTGCGTCTCACAAGCTGGGTCTGCCAAGCAGAGGAGCTGTGTGAGTGTGTGTGTGAGTGTCTGGGTGGTATGAGTGGTGTGTGTGTGAGTTATATGTGTGTGAGTGGTGTGTGTGAGTGATGTGTGTGTGAGTGATGTGTGTGTGAGTGGTGTGTGTGTGTGATGTGTGTGTGT